>OZ010588.1:107196490-107491490 GCA_963932145.1 Acanthosepion lycidas | reverse complement strand
TGCTGAGATTAAAGGAAGATGCATACATTAAGGTTATTTTCCTACAATTACATCTGAAAACAATAGATGAAGCAATGAATGGAATAATACAATTGGAGAAAAACGATCTAATTATAATTAAGGAGTAAAATAGAGAAACGCGAAAGATTCGAGAATTTTTTGCCGAATTACAGGATGTAAGTGAATAGCCTCCTGAGATTAATGGAAGATGCATACATTAATGTTATTTATCTACAATTTCATCTGAAAAAATAAGATGAAGCAATGAATGGAATAATACATTTGGAGAAAAGCGATCCAGTTATAATTAAGGAGTAAAATACAGAAACGCGAAAGTGTCGAGAATATTTTGCAGGATTACAGGATGTAAGCGAATAACCTCTTGAGATTAATGGAAGATGCACACGTTAAGGTTATTTTCCCACAATTTCATGTGAAAACAATAGATGAATCAATGAATGGAATAATACAATTGGAGAAAAGCGATCTAATTATAATTAAGGAATAAAACAGAGAAACGTGAATGTTTCGAGGATATTTTGCCGGATAACAGGATGTAACTGAATAGCCTCCTGAGATTAATGGAAGATGCACACGTTAAGGTTATTTTCCCACAATTTCATCTGAAAACAATAGATGAATCAATGAATGGAATAATATAATTGGAGAAAAGAGATCTAATTATAATTAAGGAGTAAAATAGAGAAACGCGAAAGTTTCGAGGATATTTCTCCGGATAACAGGATGTAACTGAATAGCCTCCTCAGATTAATGGACGATGCACACGTTAAAGTTATTTTCCCACAATTTCATGTGAAAACAATAGATGAATCAATGAATGGAATAATACAATTGGAGAAAAGCGATCTAATTATAATTAAAGAGTACAATAGAGAAACGCGAAGGTTTCGAGAATATTTTGCCGAATTAAAGGATGTAAGTGAATAGCCTCCTCAGATTAATGGAAGATGCACACGTTAAAGTTATTTTCCCACAATTTCATGTGAAAACAATAGATGAATCAATGAATGGAATAATACAATTGGAGCAAAGCGATCTAATTATAATTAACGAGTAAAATAGAGAAACGCGAATGTTTCGTGGATATTTTGCCGGATAACAGGATGTAACTGAATAGCCTCCTGAGATTAATGGAAGATGCGCACGTTACGGTTATTTTCCCACAATTTCATGTGAAAACAAGAAATGAATCAATGAATGGAATAATACAATTGGAGAAAAGCGATATAATTATAATTAAGGAGTAAAATAGAGAAACGCGAATGTTTCGGGGATATTTTGCCGGATAAAAGGATGTAACTGAATAGCCTCTTCAGATTAATGGAAGATGCACACGTTAAGGTTATTTTCCCACAATTTCATGTGAAAACAATAGATGAATCAATGAATGGAATAATACAATTGGAGAAAAGCGATCTAATTATAATTAAGGAGTAAAATAGAGAAACGCGAATGTTTCGAGGATATTTTGCCAGATAACAGGAAGTAACTAAATAGCCTCCTCAGATTAATGGAAGTTGCACACGTTAAGGTTATTTTCCCACAATTTAATGTGAAAACAATAGATGAATCAAGGAATGGAATAATACAATTGGAGAAAAGCGATCTAATTATAATTAAGGAGAAAATAGAGAAACGCGAATGTTTCGAGGATATTTCTCCGGATGACAGGATGTAACTGAATAGCCTCCTGAGATTAATGAAAGATGCACACGTTTAGATTATTTTCCCACAATTTCATGTGAAAACAATAGATGAATAAATGAATGGAATATTACAATTGGAGAAAAGCGATCTAATTATAATTAAGGAGTAAAATAGAGAAACGCGAATGTTTCGAGGATATTTTGCCGGATAACAGGATGTAACTGAATAGCCTCCTGAGATTAATGGAAGATGCGCACGTTACGGTTATTTTCCCACAATTTCATGTGAAAACAAGAAATGAATCAATGAATGGAATAATACAATTGGAGAAAAGCGATATAATTATAATTAAGGAGTAAAATAGAAAAACGCGAAAGTTTCGTGGTATTTCTCCGGATAACAGGATGTAACTGAATAGCCTCCTGAGATTAATGGAAAATGCACACGTTAAGGTTATTTTCTCAAAATTTCATGTGAAAACAATAGATGAATCAATGAATGGAATAATACTATTGGAGAAAAGCGATCTAATTATAATTAAGGGGTAATATAGAGAAACGCGAATGTTTCGAGGATATTTTGCTTGATAACTAGATGTAACTGAATAGCCTCCTGAGATTGATGGAAAATGCACACGTTAAGGTTATTTTCCCACAATTTCATGGGAAAACAATGGATGAATCAATGAATGGAATAATACAATTGGAGAAAAGCAATCTAATTATAATTAATGAGTAAAATAGAGAAACTCGATGTTTCGAGAATATTTTGCCGGATTACAGGATTTAACTGTATAGACTCCTGAGATTAATGGAAGATGCACACGTTCAGGTTATTTTCCCACAATTTCATCTGAAAACAATGGATGAATCAATGAATGGAATAATACAATTGGAGAAAAGCAATCTAATTATAATTAAAGAGTAAAATAGAGAAACTCGAATGTTTCGAGAATATTTTGCGGGATTACAGGATGTATCTGAATAGCCTTTTTAGATTAATGGAAGATGCACACGTTAAGGTTATTTTCCCACAAATTCATCTGAAAACAAATGATGAATCAATGAATGGAATAATACAATTGTAGAAAAGCGATCTAATTATAATAAAGGAGGAAAATAGAGAAACTCTAATGTTTCGAGAATATTTTGCCGGATTAAAGGATGTAACGGAATAGCCTCCTCAGATGAATGGAAGATGCACACGTTAAGGTTATTTTCAGATAATTTGATCTGCAAACAATAGATGAATCAATGAATGGAATAATATAATTAGCAAAAGCGATCTATTTATAATTAAGGAGTAAAATAGAGAAACGCGAATGTTTCGAGAATATTTTACCGGATTACAGGATGTAACTGAATAGACTCCTCAGATTAATGGAAGATGCACACGTTAAGGTTATTTTCAGATAATTTGATCTGCAAACAATAGATGAATCAATGAATGGAATAATACATTTGGAGAAAAGCGATCTAATTATAATTAAGCCGTAAAATAGAGAAACCCGAATGTTTCGAGAATATTTTACCGGATTACAGGATGTAACTGAATTGACTCCTTAGATTAATGGAAGATGCTCACGTTAAGGTTATTTTAAGATAATTTCATCTGAAAACAATAGATGAATCAATGAATTGAATAATACATTTGGAGAAATGCAATCTATTAGTATTAACGTGTAAAATAGAGAAAACCCAATGTTTCGGGAATATTTTAACGGATTACAGGATATAACTGAATAGACAACTCATATTAATGGAAGATGCACACGTTAAGGTTATTTTCCCATAATTTCATCTGAAAACAATACATGAATCAATGAATGGAATAATACATTTGGAGAAAAGCGATCTAACTATAATTAAGGAGTAAAATAGAGAAACGCGAATGTTTCGAGAATATTTTACCGGATTACCGGATGTAACAGAATAGTCTCCTCAGATTAATGGAAGACGCACACGTTAAGTTTTTTTTCACATAATTTCATCTGGAGACAATAGATGAATCAAGGAATGGAATAATACATTTGGAGAAAAGCGATCTAAGTATAATTAAGGGGTAAAATAGAGAAACGCGAATGTTTCGAGAATATTTTACCGGATTACAGGATGTAACTGAATAGTCTCCTCAGATTAATGGAAGACGCAAACGTTAAGGTTATTCTCACATAATTTCATCTGAAGACAATAGATGAATCAATGAATGGAATAATACATTTGGAAAAAAGCGATCTAATTATAAATGAGGTGTAAAATAGAGAAACGCGAAGGTTTCGAGAATATTTTACCGGATTACCTGATGTAACTGAATAAACTCCTCAGATTAATGGAAGATGCACACGTTAAGGTTATTTTCACATAATTTCATCTGAAAACAATAGATGAATCAATGAATGGAATAATACATTTGGAGAAAAGCGATGTAAGTATAATTAAGCGGTAAAACAGAGAAACGCGAATGTTTCGAGAATATTTTAGCGGATTACAGGATGTAACTGAATAGTCTCCTCAGATTAATGGAAGACGCACACGTTAAGGTTTTTTTCACATAATTTCATCTGGAGACAATAGATGAATCAAAGAATGGAATAATACATTTGGAGAAAAGCGATCTAATTATAATTAAGGAGTAAAAGAGAGAAACGCGAATATTTCGAGAATAATTTACCGGATTACAAGATGTAACTGAATAGACGCCTCAGATTAATTGAAGATACACACGTTAAGTTTATTTTCACATAATTTCATCTGTAAACAATAGATGAATCAATGAATGGAATAATACATTTGGAGAAAAGCGATCTAAGTATAATTAAGGGGTAAAATAGAGAAACGCGAATGTTTCGAGAGTATTTTACCGGATTACAGGATGTAACTGAATAGTCTCCTCAGATTAATGGAAGACGCAAACGTTAAGGTTATTTTCACATAATTTCATCTGAAGACAATTGATGAATCAATGAATGGAATAATACATTTGGAAAAAAGCGATCTAATTATAATTAAGGAGTAAAAGAGAGAAACGCGAAGGTTTCGAGAATATTTTAACGGATTACCTGATGTAACAGAATAGACTCCTCAGATTAATGGAAGATGCACACGTTAAGTTTATTTTCACATAATTTCATCTGAAAACAATAGATGTATCAATGAATGGAATAATACATTTGGAGAAATGCGATCTAATTACAAATAAGGAGTAAAATAGAGAAATGCGAATGTTTTGAGAATATTTTAACGGATTACAGCCTGTAACTGTATAGACTCCTCAGATTAATGGAAGATGCACACGTTAAGGTTATTTGCACACAATTTCATCTGAAAACATTGGATGAATCAATGAATGAAATAATACAATTGGAGAAAAGCGATCTAATTATAATTAGGGAGAAAAATAGAGAAACGCGAATGTTTCGAGAATATTTTACCGGATTACAGGATGTAACTGAATAGACTCCTCTGATTAATAGAAGAGGCATACGTTAAGGTTATTTTCACATAATTTCATCTGAAAACAATACATGAATCAATGAATGGAATAATACATTTGGAGAATAGCGATCTAATTATAATTAAGGAGTAAAATAGAGAAACGCGAATGATTCGAGAATATTTTACTGGATTACAGGATGTAACTGAATAGACTCCTCAGATTAATGGAAGATGCACACGTTAAGGTTATTTTCACATAGTTTCATCTGAAAACAATAGATGAATCAATGAATGGAATAATAAAATTGGAGAAAAGCGATCTAATTATAATTAAGGAGTAAAATAGAGAAACGCGAATGTTTCGAGAATATTTTACTGGATTACAGGATGTAACTGAATAGACACCACAGAATAATGGAAGATGCACACGTTAAGGTTATTGTCACATAATTTTATCTGAAAACAAAAGATGAATCAATGAATGGAATAATACCTTTGGAGAAAAGCGATCTAATTATAATTAAGGAGTAAAATAGAGAAACGCGAATGTTTCGAGAATATTTTACCGGATTACAGGATGTAACTGAATAGACTCCTCAGATTAATGGAAGATGCACATGTTAAGTTTAAGTTCACATAATTTTATCTGAAAACAAAAGATGAATCAATGAATGGAATAATACTTTTGGAGAAAAGCGATCTAATTATAATTAAGGAGTAAAATAGAGAAACGCGAATGTTTCGAGAATATTTTACCGGATTACAGGATGTAACTGAATAGACTCCTCAGATTAAAGGAAGATGCACATGTTAAGTTTAAGTTCACATAATTTTATCTGAAAACAAAAGATGAATCAATGAATGGAATAATACATTTGGAGAAAAGCGATCTAATTATAATTAAGGAGTAAAATAGAGAAACGCGAATGTTTCGAGAATATTTTACCGGATTACAGGATGTAACTGAATAGACTCCTCAGATTAATGGAAGATGCACATGTTAAGTTTAAGTTCACATAATTTTATCTGAAAACAAAAGATGAATCAATGAATGGAATAATACTTTTGGAGAAAAGCGATCTAATTAAAATTAAGGAGTAAAATAGAGAAACGCGAATGTTTCGAGAATATTTTACCGGATTACAGGATGTAACTGAATAGACTCCTCAGATTAATGGAAGATGCACATGTTAAGTTTAAGTTCACATAATTTTATCTGAAAACAAAAGATGAATCAATGAATGGAATAATACTTTTGGAGAAAAGCGATCTAATTATAATTAAGGAGTAAAATAGAGAAACGCGAATGTTTCGAGAATATTTTACCGGATTACAGGATGTAACTGAATAGACTCCTCAGATTAAAGGAAGATGCACATGTTAAGTTTAAGTTCACATAATTTTATCTGAAAACAAAAGATGAATCAATGAATGGAATAATACATTTGGAGAAAAGCGATCTAATTATAATTAAGGAGTAAAATAGAGAAACGCGAATGTTTCGAGAATATTTTACCGGATTACAGGATGTAACTGAATAGACTCCTCAGATTAATGGAAGATGCACATGTTAAGTTTAAGTTCACATAATTTTATCTGAAAACAAAAGATGAATCAATGAATGGAATAATACTTTTGGAGAAAAGCGATCTAATTAAAATTAAGGAGTAAAATAGAGAAACGCGAATGTTTCGAGAATATTTTACCGGATTACAGGATGTAACTGAATAGACTCCTCAGATTAATGGAAGATGCACATGTTAAGTTTAAGTTCACATAATTTTATCTGAAAACAAAAGATGAATCAATGAATGGAATAATACTTTTGGAGAAAAGCGATCTAATTAAAATTAAGGAGTAAAATAGAGAAACGCGAATGTTTCGAGAATATTTTACCGGATTACAGGATGTAACTGAATAGACTCCTCAGATTAATGGAAGATGCACATGTTAAGTTTAAGTTCACATAATTTTATCTGAAAACAAAAGATGAATCAATGAATGGAATAATACTTTTGGAGAAAAGCGATCTAATTAAAATTAAGGAGTAAAATAGAGAAACGCGAATGTTTCGAGAATATTTTACCGGATTACAGGATGTAACTGAATAGACTCCTCAGATTAATGGAAGATGCACATGTTAAGTTTAAGTTCACATAATTTTATCTGAAAACAAAAGATGAATCAATGAATGGAATAATACTTTTGGAGAAAAGCGATCTAATTAAAATTAAGGAGTAAAATAGAGAAACGCGAATGTTTCGAGAATATTTTACCGGATTACAGGATGTAACTGAATAGACTCCTCAGATTAATGGAAGATGCACATGTTAAGTTTAAGTTCACATAATTTTATCTGAAAACAAAAGATGAATCAATGAATGGAATAATACTTTTGGAGAAAAGCGATCTAATTATAATTAAGGAGTAAAATAGAGAAACGCGAATGTTTCGAGAATATTTTACCGGATTACAGGATGTAACTGAATAGACTCCTCAGATTAAAGGAAGATGCACATGTTAAGTTTAAGTTCACATAATTTTATCTGAAAACAAAAGATGAATCAATGAATGGAATAATACATTTGGAGAAAAGCGATCTAATTATAATTAAGGAGTAAAATAGAGAAACGCGAATGTTTCGAGAATATTTTACCGGATTACAGGATGTAACTGAATAGACTCCTCAGATTAATGGAAGATGCACATGTTAAGTTTAAGTTCACATAATTTTATCTGAAAACAAAAGATGAATCAATGAATGGAATAATACTTTTGGAGAAAAGCGATCTAATTAAAATTAAGGAGTAAAATAGAGAAACGCGAATGTTTCGAGAATATTTTACCGGATTACAGGATGTAACTGAATAGACTCCTCAGATTAATGGAAGATGCACATGTTAAGTTTAAGTTCACATAATTTTATCTGAAAACAAAAGATGAATCAATGAATGGAATAATACTTTTGGAGAAAAGCGATCTAATTAAAATTAAGGAGTAAAATAGAGAAACGCGAATGTTTCGAGAATATTTTACCGGATTACAGGATGTAACTGAATAGACTCCTCAGATTAATGGAAGATGCACATGTTAAGTTTAAGTTCACATAATTTTATCTGAAAACAAAAGATGAATCAATGAATGGAATAATACTTTTGGAGAAAAGCGATCTAATTAAAATTAAGGAGTAAAATAGAGAAACGCGAATGTTTCGAGAATATTTTACCGGATTACAGGATGTAACTGAATAGACTCCTCAGATTAAAGGAAGATGCACATGTTAAGTTTAAGTTCACATAATTTTATCTGAAAACAAAAGATGAATCAATGAATGGAATAATACTTTTGGAGAAAAGCGATCTAATTATAATTAAGGAGTAAAATAGAGAAACGCGAATGTTTCGAGAATATTTTACCGGATTACAGGATGTAACTGAATAGACTCCTCAGATTAATGGAAGATGCACATGTTAAGTTTAAGTTCACATAATTTTATCTGAAAACAAAAGATGAATCAATGAATGGAATAATACTTTTGGAGAAAAGCGATCTAATTAAAATTAAGGAGTAAAATAGAGAAACGCGAATGTTTCGAGAATATTTTACCGGATTACAGGATGTAACTGAATAGACTCCTCAGATTAAAGGAAGATGCACATGTTAAGTTTAAGTTCACATAATTTTATCTGAAAACAAAAGATGAATCAATGAATGGAATAATACTTTTGGAGAAAAGCGATCTAATTATAATTAAGGAGTAAAATAGAGAAACGCGAATGTTTCGAGAATATTTTACCGGATTACAGGATGTAACTGAATAGACTCCTCAGATTAATGGAAGATGCACATGTTAAGTTTAAGTTCACATAATTTTATCTGAAAACAAAAGATGAATCAATGAATGGAATAATACTTTTGGAGAAAAGCGATCTAATTATAATTAAGGAGTAAAATAGAGAAACGCGAATGTTTCGAGAATATTTTACCGGATTACAGGATGTAACTGAATAGACTCCTCAGATTAATGGAAGATGCACATGTTAAGTTTAAGTTCACATAATTTTATCTGAAAACAAAAGATGAATCAATGAATGGAATAATACTTTTGGAGAAAAGCGATCTAATTAAAATTAAGGAGTAAAATAGAGAAACGCGAATGTTTCGAGAATATTTTACCGGATTACAGGATGTAACTGAATAGACTCCTCAGATTAATGGAAGATGCACATGTTAAGTTTAAGTTCACATAATTTTATCTGAAAACAAAAGATGAATCAATGAATGGAATAATACTTTTGGAGAAAAGCGATCTAATTAAAATTAAGGAGTAAAATAGAGAAACGCGAATGTTTCGAGAATATTTTACCGGATTACAGGATGTAACTGAATAGACTCCTCAGATTAATGGAAGATGCACATGTTAAGTTTAAGTTCACATAATTTTATCTGAAAACAAAAGATGAATCAATGAATGGAATAATACTTTTGGAGAAAAGCGATCTAATTAAAATTAAGGAGTAAAATAGAGAAACGCGAATGTTTCGAGAATATTTTACCGGATTACAGGATGTAACTGAATAGACTCCTCAGATTAATGGAAGATGCACATGTTAAGTTTAAGTTCACATAATTTTATCTGAAAACAAAAGATGAATCAATGAATGGAATAATACCTTTGGAGAAAAGCGATCTAATTAAAATTAAGGAGTAAAATAGAGAAACGCGAATGTTTCGAGAATATTTTACCGGATTACAGGATGTAACTGAATAGACTCCTCAGATTAATGGAAGATGCACATGTTAAGTTTAAGTTCACATAATTTTATCTGAAAACAAAAGATGAATCAATGAATGGAATAATACTTTTGGAGAAAAGCGATCTAATTAAAATTAAGGAGTAAAATAGAGAAACGCGAATGTTTCGAGAATATTTTACCGGATTACAGGATGTAACTGAATAGACTCCTCAGATTAAAGGAAGATGCACATGTTAAGTTTAAGTTCACATAATTTTATCTGAAAACAAAAGATGAATCAATGAATGGAATAATACTTTTGGAGAAAAGCGATCTAATTATAATTAAGGAGTAAAATAGAGAAACGCGAATGTTTCGAGAATATTTTACCGGATTACAGGATGTAACTGAATAGACTCCTCAGATTAATGGAATATGCACATGTTAAGTTTAAGTTCACATAATTTTATCTGAAAACAAAAGATGAATCAATGAATGGAATAATACTTTTGGAGAAAAGCGATCTAATTATAATTAAGGAGTAAAATAGAGAAACGCGAATGTTTCGAGAATATTTTACCGGATTACAGGATGTAACTGAATAGACTCCTCAGATTAATGGAAGATGCACATGTTAAGTTTAAGTTCACATAATTTTATCTGAAAACAAAAGATGAATCAATGAATGGAATAATACTTTTGGAGAAAAGCGATCTAATTATAATTAAGGAGTAAAATAGAGAAACGCGAATGTTTCGAAAATATTTTACCGGATTACAGGATGTAACTGAATAGACTCCTCAGATTAATTGAAGATGCACATGTTAAGTTTAAGTTCACATAATTTTATCTGAAAACAAAAGATGAATCAATGAATGGAATAATACATTTGGAGAAAAGCGATCTAATTATAATTAAGGAGTAAAATAGAGAAACGCGAATGTTTCGAGAATATTTTACCGGATTACAGGATGTAACTGAATAGACTCCTCAGATTAATGGAAGATGCACATGTTAAGTTTAAGTTCACATAATTTTATCTGAAAACAAAAGATGAATCAATGAATGGAATAATACTTTTGGAGAAAAGCGATCTAATTATAATTAAGGAGTAAAATAGAGAAACGCGAATGTTTCGAAAATATTTTACCGGATTACAGGATGTAACTGAATAGACTCCTCAGATTAATGGAAGATGCACATGTTAAGTTTAAGTTCACATAATTTTATCTGAAAACAAAAGATGAATCAATGAATGGAATAATACATTTGGAGAAAAGCGATCTAATTATAATTAAGGAGTAAAATAGAGAAACGCGAATGTTTCGAAAATATTTTACCGGATTACAGGATGTAACTGAATAGACTCCTCAGATTAATGGAAGATGCACATGTTAAGTTTAAGTTCACATAATTTTATCTGAAAACAAAAGATGAATCAATGAATGGAATAATACTTTTGGAGAAAAGCGATCTAATTATAATTAAGGAGTAAAATAGAGAAACGCGAATGTTTCGAAAATATTTTACCGGATTACAGGATGTAACTGAATAGACTCCTCAGATTAATGGAAGATGCACATGTTAAGTTTAAGTTCACATAATTTTATCTGAAAACAAAAGATGAATCAATGAATGGAATAATACATTTGGAGAAAAGCGATCTAATTATAATTAAGGAGTAAAATAGAGAAACGCGAATGTTTCGAAAATATTTTACCGGATTACAGGATGTAACTGAATAGACTCCTCAGATTAATGGAAGATGCACATGTTAAGTTTAAGTTCACATAATTTTATCTGAAAACAAAAGATGAATCAATGAATGGAATAATACATTTGGAGAAAAGCGATCTAATTATAATTAAGGAGTAAAATAGAGAAACGCGAATGTTTCGAGAATATTTTACCGGATTACAGGATGTAACTGAATAGACTCCTCAGATTAATGGAAGATGCACATGTTAAGTTTAAGTTCACATAATTTTATCTGAAAACAAAAGATGAATCAATGAATGGAATAATACTTTTGGAGAAAAGCGATCTAATTATAATTAAGGAGTAAAATAGAGAAACGCGAATGTTTCGAAAATATTTTACCGGATTACAGGATGTAACTGAATAGACTCCTCAGATTAATGGAAGATGCACATGTTAAGTTTAAGTTCACATAATTTTATCTGAAAACAAAAGATGAATCAATGAATGGAATAATACTTTTGGAGAAAAGCGATCTAATTAAAATTAAGGAGTAAAATAGAGAAACGCGAATGTTTCGAGAATATTTTACCGGATTACAGGATGTAACTGAATAGACTCCTCAGATTAATGGAAGATGCACATGTTAAGTTTAAGTTCACATAATTTTATCTGAAAACAAAAGATGAATCAATGAATGGAATAATACTTTTGGAGAAAAGCGATCTAATTATAATTAAGGAGTAAAATAGAGAAACGCGAATGTTTCGAGAATATTTTACCGGATTACAGGATGTAACTGAATAGACTCCTCAGATTAATGGAAGATGCACATGTTAAGTTTAAGTTCACATAATTTTATCTGAAAACAAAAGATGAATCAATGAATGGAATAATACTTTTGGAGAAAAGCGATCTAATTATAATTAAGGAGTAAAATAGAGAAACGCGAATGTTTCGAAAATATTTTACCGGATTACAGGATGTAACTGAATAGACTCCTCAGATTAATGGAAGATGCACATGTTAAGTTTAAGTTCACATAATTTTATCTGAAAACAAAAGATGAATCAATGAATGGAATAATACTTTTGGAGAAAAGCGATCTAATTAAAATTAAGGAGTAAAATAGAGAAACGCGAATGTTTCGAGAATATTTTACCGGATTACAGGATGTAACTGAATAGACTCCTCAGATTAATAGAAGATGCACATGTTAAGTTTAAGTTCACATAATTTTATCTGAAAACAAAAGATGAATCAATGAATGGAATAATACTTTTGGAGAAAAGCGATCTAATTATAATTAAGGAGTAAAATAGAGAAACGCGAATGTTTCGAGAATATTTTACCGGATTACAGGATGTAACTGAATAGACTCCTCAGATTAATGGAAGATGCACATGTTAAGTTTAAGTTCACATAATTTTATCTGAAAACAAAAGATGAATCAATGAATGGAATAATACTTTTGGAGAAAAGCGATCTAATTATAATTAAGGAGTAAAATAGAGAAACGCGAATGTTTCGAAAATATTTTACCGGATTACAGGATGTAACTGAATAGACTCCTCAGATTAAAGGAAGATGCACATGTTAAGTTTAAGTTCACATAATTTTATCTGAAAACAAAAGATGAATCAATGAATGGAATAATACTTTTGGAGAAAAGCGATCTAATTAAAATTAAGGAGTAAAATAGAGAAACGCGAATGTTTCGAGAATATTTTACCGGATTACAGGATATAACTGAATAGACTCCTCAGATTAATGGAAGATGCACATGTTAAGTTTAAGTTCACATAATTTTATCTGAAAACAAAAGATGAATCAATGAATGGAATAATACTTTTGGAGAAAAGCGATCTAATTAAAATTAAGGAGTAAAATAGAGAAACGCGAATGTTTCGAGAATATTTTACCGGATTACAGGATGTAACTGAATAGACTCCTCAGATTAATGGAAGATGCACATGTTAAGTTTAAGTTCACATAATTTTATCTGAAAACAAAAGATGAATCAATGAATGGAATAATACTTTTGGAGAAAAGCGATCTAATTATAATTAAGGAGTAAAATAGAGAAACGCGAATGTTTCGAGAATATTTTACCGGATTACAGGATGTAACTGAATAGACTCCTCAGATTAATGGAAGATGCACATGTTAAGTTTAAGTTCACATAATTTTATCTGAAAACAAAAGATGAATCAATGAATGGAATAATACTTTTGGAGAAAAGCGATCTAATTATAATTAAGGAGTAAAATAGAGAAACGCGAATGTTTCGTGAATATTTTACCGGATTACAGGATGTAACGTAATAGACTCCTCAGATTAATTGAAGATGCACATGTTAAATTTAATTTCACATAATTTTATCTGAAAACAAAAGATGAATCAATGAATGGAATAATACTTTTGGAGAAAAGCGATCTAATTATAATCAAGGAGTAAAATAGAGAAACGCGAATGTTTGGATAATATTTTACCGGATTACAGGATGTAACTGAATAGACTCCTCAGATTAATGGAAGATGCACATGTTAAGTTTAAGTTCACATAATTTCATCTGAAAACAAAAGATGAATCAATGAATGGAATAATACATTTGGAGAAAATCGATCAAATTATAATTAAGGAGTAAAATAGAGAAACGCGAATGTTTCGAGAATATTTTACTGGATTACAGGATGTAACTGAATAGACTCCTCAGATTAATGGAAGATGCACATGTTAAGTTTAATTAAACATAATTTCATCTGAAAAGAAAAGATGAATCAATGAATGGAATAATACATTTGGAGAAAAGCGATCTAATTATAATTAAGGAGTAAAATAGAGAAACGCGAATGTTTGGATAATATTTTACCGGATTACAGGATATAACTCAATAGACTCCTCAGATTAATGGAAGATGCACATGTTAAGTTTAAGTTCACATAATTTCATCTGAAAACAAAAGATGAATCAATGAATGGAATAATACATTTGGAGAAAATCGATCAAATTATAATTAAGGAGTAAAATAGAGAAACGCGAATGTTTCGAGAATATTTTACTGGATTACAGGATGTAACTGAATAGACTCCTCAGATTAATGGAAGATGCACATGTTAAGTTTAATTAAACATAATTTCATCTGAAAACAAAAGATGAATCAATGAATGGAATAATACATTTGGAGAAAAGTGATCTAATTATAATTAAGGAGTAAAATAGAGAAACGCGAATGTTTCGAGCATATTTTACTGGATTACAGGATGTAACGGAATAGACTCCTCAGATTAATATAAGATGCACACGTTAAGGTTATTTTCACATAATTTCATCTGAAAAGAATAGATGAATCAATGAATGGAATAATACATTTGGAGAAAAGCGATGTAATTATAATTAAGGGTTAAAATAGAGAATCGCGAATATTTCGAGAATATTTTACCGGAATACAGGATGTAACTGAATAGACTCCTCAGATTAAAGAAAGATGCATACGTCAATGTTATTTTTACATAATTTCATCTGAAAACAAAAGATGAATCAATGAATGGAATAATACATTTGGAGAAAAGCGATCTAATTATAATTAAGAAGTAAAATAGAGAAACGCGAATGATTCGAGAATATTTTGACGGATTACAGGATGTAACTCAATAGCCTCCTCAGATTAATGGAAGATGCACACGTTAAGGTTATTTTCACATAATTTCATCTGAAAACAATAGATGAATCACTGAATGGTATAATACATTTGGAGAAAAGCGATCTATTTAAAATTAAGGAGTAAAATAAAGAAACGCGAATGTTTCGAGAATATTTTACTGGATTACAATATGTAACTGAATAGACTCCTCAGATTAATGGAAGATGCACACGTTAAGATTATTTTCACATAATTTCATCTGAAAACAATAGATGAATCAATGAATGGAATAATACCATTGGAATAAAGCGATCTAATTATAATTAAGGAGTAAAATAGAAAAACGCGAATGTTTCGAGAATATTTTATCGGATTATAGGATGTAACTGTGAAGACTCCTCAGATTAATGGAAGATGCACACGTTAAGGTTATTTTCACATAATTTCATCTGAAAACAATAGATGAATCAATGAATGGAATAATATATTTGGAGAAAAACGATCTAATTATAAATAAGGAGTAAAGTGGAGAAACGCGAATGTTTCGAGGATATTTTACCGGATTACAGTATGTAACTGAATAGACTCCTCAGATTAATGGAAGATGCAGACGTTAAGGTTATTTTCACATAATTTCATCTGAAAACCATAGATGAATCAATGAATGGAATAATACATTTGAAGAAAAGCGATCTAATTATAATTAAGGAGTAAAATAGAGAAACGCGAATGTTTCGAGAATATTTTAATGGATTACAGGATGTAACTGAATAGACACCTCAGAATAATGGAAGATGCACACATTATCGTTATTTTCACATAATTTCATCTGAAAAAAATAGATGAATCAATGAATGGAATAATACATTTGGAGAAAAGCGATCTAATTAAAAATTAAGGAGTAAAATAGAGAAACGAGAATGTTTCGAGAATATTTTTCCGGATTACAGGATGTAACTGAATAGACTCCTGAGATTATTGGAAGATGCACACGGTAAGGTTATTTTCCCATAATTTCATCTGAAAACAATAGATGAATAAATGAATGGTATAATACATTTGGTGAAAAGCTATCTAATTATAATTAAGGAGTAAAATAGAGAAACGCAAATGTTTCGAGAATATTTTACGGGATTACAGGATGTAACTGAATAGACTCCAGAGATTAATGGAAGAGGCACACGTTAAGGTTATTTCACATAATTTCATCTGAAAAAAATAGATGAATCAATGAATGGAATAATACATTTGGAGAAAAGCGATCTAATTATAATTAAGGAGTAAAATAGAGAAACACGAATGTTTCGAGAATATTTTGACTGATTACAGGATGTAACTGAATAGCCTCCTCAGATTAATGGAAGATGCACACGTTAAAGTTATTTTCACATAATTTCATCTGAAAACAATAGATGAATCACTGAATGGTTTAATACATTTGGAGAAAAGCGATCTAATTAAAATTTAGCAGTAAAATAGAGAAACGCGAATGTTACGAGAATATTTTACTGGATTACAGGATGTAACTGAATAGAGTCCAGAGATTAATGGAAGATGCACCCGTTAAGGTTATTTTCACATAATTTCATCTGAAAACAATAGATGAATCACTGAATGGTTTAATACATTTGGAGAAAAGCGATCTAATTAAAGTTAAGGAGTAAAATAGAGAAACGCGAATGTTTCGAGAATATTTTACTTGATTACAGGATGTAACTGAATAGACTCCACAGAATAATGGAAGAAGCACACGTTAAGGTTATTTTCACATAATTTCATTTGAAAACCATTGATGAATCAATGAATGGAATAATACATTTGGAGAAAATCGATCTTATTATAATTAAGGAGTAAAATAGAGAAACGCGAAAGTTTCGAGAATATTTTACTGGATTACAGGATGTAACTGAATAGATCCACAGAATAATTGAAGATGCACACGTTAAGGTTATTTTCACATAATTTCATCTGAAAACAACAGATGGATCATTAATGAAATAATACATTTGGAGAAAAGCGATCTAATTATAATTAAGGAGTAAAATAGAGAAACGCGAATGTTTCGAGAATATTTTGACTGATTACAGGATGTAACTGAATAGCCTCCTCAGATTAATGGAAGATGCACACGTTAAGGTTATTTTCACATAATTTCATCTGAAAACAATAGATGAATCACTGAATGGTTTAATACATTTGGAGAAAAGCGATCTAATTAAAGTTAAGGAGTAAAATAGAGAAACGCGAATGTTTCGCGAATATTTTTCCGGATTACAGGATGTAACTGAAGAGACTCCTTAGATTAATGGAAGAAGCACACGTTAAGGTTATTTTCACATAATTTCATCTGAAAACAATAGATGAATCACTGAATAGTTTAATACATTTGGAGAAAAGCGATCTAATTATAATTAAGGAGTAAAATAGAGAAACGCGAATGTTTCGAGAATATTTTACTGGATTACAGGATGTAACTGAATAGACTCCACAGAATAATGGAAGATGCACACGTTAAGTTTATTTTCACATAATTTCATCTGAAAAAAATAGATGAATCACTGAATGGTATAATACATTTGGAGAAAAGCGATCTATTTAAAATTAAGGAGTAAAATAAAGAAACGCGAATGTTTCGAGAATATTTTACTGGATTACAATATGTAACTGAATAGACTCCTCAGATTAATGGAAGATGCACACGTTAAGGTTATTTTCACATAATTTCATCTGAAAACAATAGATGAATCAATGAATGGAATAATACCATTGGAATAAAGCGATCTAATTATAATTAAGGAGTAAAATAGAAAAACGCGAATGTTTCGAGAATATTTTATCGGATTATAGGATGTAACTGAGAAGACTCCTCAGATTAATGGAAGATGCACACGTTAAGGTTATTTTCACATAATTTCATCTGAAAACAATAGATGAATCAATGAATGGAATAATACATTTGGAGAAAAGCGATCTAATTATAATTAAGGAGTAAAATAGAGAAACACGAATGTTTCGAGAATATTTTACTGGATTACAGGATGTAACTGAATAGACTCCACAGAATAATGGAAGATGCACACGTTAAGTTTATTTTCACATAATTTCATCTGAAAACAATAGATGAATCAATGAATGAAATAATACATTTGGAGAAAAGCGATCTAATTATAATTAAGGAGTAAAATAGAGAAACGCGAATGTTTCGAGAATATTTTACTGGATTACAGGATGTAACTGAATAGACTCCACAGAATAATGGAAGATGCACACGTTAAGGTTATTTTCACATAATTTCATCTGAAAACAATACATGAATCAATGAATGGAATAATACATTTGGAGAAAAGCGATCTAATTATAATTAAGGAGTAAAATAGAGAAACACGAATGTTTCGAGAATATTTTGACTGATTACAGGATGTAACTGAATAGCCTCCTCAGATTAATGGAAGATGCACACGTTAAGATTATTTTCACATAATTTCATCTGAAAACAATAGATGAATCACTGAATGGTTTAATACATTTGGAGAAAAGCGATCTAATTAAAGTTAAGGAGTAAAATAGAGAAACGCGAATGTTTCGCGAATATTTTTCCGGATTACAGGATGTAACTGAAGAGACTCCTTAGATTAATGGAAGAAGCACACGTTAAGGTTATTTTCACATAATTTCATCTGAAAACAATAGATGAATCACTGAATAGTTTAATACATTTGGAGAAAAGCGATCTAATTATAATTAAGGAGTAAAATAGAGAAACGCGAATGTTTCGAGAATATTTTACTGGATTACAGGATGTAACTGAATAGACTCCACAGAATAATGGAAGATGCACACGTTAAGTTTATTTTCACATAATTTCATCTGAAAAAAATAGATGAATCACTGAATGGTATAATACATTTGGAGAAAAGCGATCTATTTAAAATTAAGGAGTAAAATAAAGAAACGCGAATGTTTCGAGAATATTTTACTGGATTACAATATGTAACTGAATAGACTCCTCAGATTAATGGAAGATGCACACGTTAAGGTTATTTTCACATAATTTCATCTGAAAACAATAGATGAATCAATGAATGGAATAATACCATTGGAATAAAGCGATCTAATTATAATTAAGGAGTAAAATAGAAAAACGCGAATGTTTCGAGAATATTTTATCGGATTATAGGATGTAACTGAGAAGACTCCTCAGATTAATGGAAGATGCACACGTTAAGGTTATTTTCACATAATTTCATCTGAAAACAATAGATGAATCAATGAATGGAATAATACATTTGGAGAAAAGCGATCTAATTATAATTAAGGAGTAAAATAGAGAAACACGAATGTTTCGAGAATATTTTACTGGATTACAGGATGTAACTGAATAGACTCCACAGAATAATGGAAGATGCACACGTTAAGTTTATTTTCACATAATTTCATCTGAAAACAATAGATGAATCAATGAATGAAATAATACATTTGGAGAAAAGCGATCTTATTATAATTAAGGAGTAAAATAGAGAAACGCGAAAGTTTCGAGAATATTTTACTGGATTACAGGATGTAACTGAATAGACACCTCAGAGTAATGGAAGATGCACACATTATCGTTATTTTCACATAATTTCATCTGAAAAAAATAGATGAATCAATGAATGGAATAATACATTTGGAGAAAAGCGATCTAATTAAAAATTAAGGAGTAAAATAGAGAAACGCGAATGTTACGAGAATATTTTTCCGGATTACAGGATGTAACTGAATAGACTCCTGAGATTAATGGAAGATGCACACGGTAAGGTTATTTTCCCATAATTTCATCTGAAAACAATAGATGAATAAATGAATGGTATAATACATTTGGTGAAAAGCTACCTAATTATAATTAAGGAGTAAAATAGAGAAACGCAAATGTTTTGAGAATATTTTACGGGATTACAGGATGTAACTGAATAGACTCCAGAGATTAATGGAAGAGGCACACGTTAAGGTTATTTCACATAATTTCATCTGAAAAAAATAGATGAATCAATGAATGGAATAATACATTTGGAGAAAAGCGATCTAATTATAATTAAGGAGTAAAATAGAGAAACACGAATGTTTCGAGAATATTTTGACTGATTACAGGATGTAACTGAATAGCCTCCTCAGATTAATGGAAGATGCACACGTTAAAGTTATTTTCACATAATTTCATCTGAAAACAATAGATGAATCACTGAATGGTTTAATACATTTGGAGAAAAGCGATCTAATTAAAATTTAGCAGTAAAATAGAGAAACGCGAATGTTACGAGAATATTTTACTGGATTACAGGATGTAACTGAATAGAGTCCAGAGATTAATGGAAGATGCACCCGTTAAGGTTATTTTCCCATAATTTCATCTGAAAACAATAGATGAATCACTGAATGGTTTAATACATTTGGAGAAAAGCGATCTAATTAAAGTTAAGGAGTAAAATAGAGAAACGCGAATGTTTCGAGAATATTTTACTGGATTACAGGATGTAACTGAATAGACTCCACAGAATATTGGAAGAAGCACACGTTAAGGTTATTTTGACATAATTTCATCTGAAAACCATTGATGAATCAATGAATGGAATAATACATTTGGAGAAAATCGATCTTATTATAATTAAGGAGTAAAATAGAGAAACGCGAAAGTTTCGAGAATATTTTACTGGATTACAGGATGTTACTGAATAGACACCACAGAATAATGAAAGATGCTCACGTTAAGGTTATTTTCACATAATTTCATCTGAAAACAATAGATGGATCATTAATGAAATAATATATTTGGAGAAAAGCGATCTAATTATAATTAAGGAGTAAAATAGAGAAACGCGAATGTTTCGAGAATATTTTACTGGATTACAGGATGTAACTGAATAGACTCCACAGAATAATGGAAGATGCACACGTTAAGGTTATTTTCACATAATTTCATCTGAAAACAATACATGAATCAATGAATGGAATAATACATTTGGAGAAAAGCGATCTAATTATAATTAAGGAGTAAAATAGAGAAACAAGAATGTTTCGAGAATATTTTGACTGATTACAGGATGTAACTGAATAGCCTACTCAGATTAATGGAAGATGCACACGTTAAGGTTATTTTCACATATTTTCATCTGAAAACAATAGGTGAATGAATGAATGGAATAATATATTTGGAGAAAAGCGATCTAATTATAATTAAGGAGTAAAATAGAGAAACGCGAAAGTTTCGAGAATATTTTACTGGATTATAGGATGTAACTGATAGACTCCACAGAATAATCGAAGATGCACACGTTCAGGTTATTTTCACATAATTTCATCTGAAAACAAATTAATCAATGAATGGAATAATACATTTGGAGAAAAGCGATCTTATTATAATTAAGGAGTAAAATAGAGAAACGCGAAAGTTTCGAGAATATTATACTGGATTACAGGATGTAACTGAATAGACACCACAGAATAATAAAGATGCACACGTTAAGGTTATTATCACATAATTTCATCTGAAAACAATAGATGAATCAATGAATGGAATAATACAATTGGAGAAAAGCGATCTTATTATAATTAAGGAGTAAAATAGAGAAACGTGAAAGTTTCGAGAATATTTGACTGGATTACAGGATGTAACTGAATAGACTCCACAGAATAATGGAAGATGCACACGTTAAGGTTACTTTCACATAATTTCATATGAAAACAATAGATGAATCAATGAATGGAATAATACATTTGGAGAAAAGCGATCTAATTATAATTAAGGAGTAAAATAGAGAAACACGAATGTTTCCAGAATATTTTAATGGATTACAGGATGTAACTGAATAGACTCCACAGAATAATGGAAGATGCACACGTTAAGGTTATTTTCACATAATTTCATCTGAAAACAATAGGTGAATCAATGAATGGAATAATACATACGGAGAAAAGCGATCTAATTATAATTAAGGAGTAAAATAGAGAAACACGAATGTTTCGAGTATGTTTTACCGGATTACAGGATGTAACTTAATAGACTCCACAGAATAATGGAAGATGCACACGTTAAGGTTATTTTCACATAATTTCAACTGAAAACAATAGATGAATCAATGAATGGATTAATACATTTGGAGAAAAGCGATCTAATTATAATTAAGGAGTAAAATAGAGAAACGCGGAAGTTTCGAGAATATTTTATTGGATTACAGGATGTAACTGAATAGACTCCACAGAATAATGTAAGATGCACACGTTAAGGTTATTTTCACATAATTTCATCTGAAAACAATAGATGAATCAATGAATGGAATAATACATTTGGAGAAATGCGATCTAATTATAATTAAGGAGTTAAATAAAGAAACGCGAAAGTTTCGAGAATATTTTACTGGATTATAGGATGTAACTGATAGACTCCACAGAATAATGGAAGATGCACACGTTAAGGTTATTTTCACATACCTTCATCTGAAAACAATACATGAATCAATGAATGGAATAATACATTTGCAGAAAAGCGATCTTATTATAATTAAGGAGTAAAATAGAGAAACGCGAAAGTTTCGAGAATATTTTACTGGATTACAGGATGTAACTGAATAGACTCCACAGAATAATGGAAGATGCACACATTAAGGTTTTTTTCACATAATTTCATCTGAAAACAATAGATGAATCAATGAATGGAATAATACATTTGGAGAAATGCGATCTAATTATAATTAAGGAGTAAAATAGAGAAACACGTATGTTTCGAGAATGTTTTACCGGATTACAGGATGTAATTGAATAGAATCCACAGATTAATGGAAGATGCACACGTTAAGGTTATTTTCACATAATTTCATCTGAAAACAATAGATGAATCAATGAATGGAATAATAAAATTGGAGAAAAGCGATCTAATTATAATTAAGGAGTAAAATAGAGAAACGCGAATGTTTCGAGAATATTTTACTGGATTACAGGATGTAACTGAATAGACTCCACAGAATAATGTAAGATGCACACGTTAAGGTTATTTTCACATAATTTCATCTGAAAACAATAGATGTATCAATGAATGGAATAATACATTTGGAGAAAAGCGATCTAATTATAATTAAGGAGTAAAATAGAGAAACGCGAAAGTTTCGAGAATATTTTATTGGATTACAGGATGTAACTGAATAGACTCCACAGAATAATGTAAGATGCACACGTTAAGGTTATTTTCACATAATTTCATCTGAAAACAATAGATGAATCAATGAATGGAATAATACATTTGGAGAAATGCGATCTAATTATAATTAAGGAGTTAAATAAAGAAACGCGAAAGTTTCGAGAATATTTTACTGGATTATAGGATGTAACTGATAGACTCCACAGAATAATGGAAGATGCACACGTTAAGGTTATTTTCACATACCTTCATCTGAAAACAATACATGAATCAATGAATGGAATAATACATTTGCAGAAAAGCGATCTTATTATAATTAAGGAGTAAAATAGAGAAACGCGAAAGTTTCGAGAATATTTTACTGGATTACAGGATGTAACTGAATAGACTCCACAGAATAATGGAAGATGCACACATTAAGGTTTTTTTCACATAATTTCATCTGAAAACAATAGATGAATCAATGAATGGAATAATACATTTGGAGAAAAGCGATCTAATTATAATTAAGGAGTAAAATAGAGAAACACGTATGTTTCGAGAATGTTTTACCGGATTACAGGATGTAATTGAATAGAATCCACAGATTAATGGAAGATGCACACGTTAAGGTTATTTTCACATAATTTCATCTGAAAACAATAGATGAATCAATGAATGGAATAATAAAATTGGAGAAAAGCGATCTAATTATAATTAAGGAGTAAAATAGAGAAACGCGAATGTTTCGAGAATATTTTACTGGATTACAGGATGTAACTGAATAGACTCCACAGAATAATGTAAGATGCACACGTTAAGGTTATTTTCACATAATGTCATCTGAAAACAATAGATGTATCAATGAATGGAATAATACATTTGGAGAAAAGCGATCTAATTATAATTAAGGAGTAAAATAGAGAAACACGAATGTTTCGAGAATGTTTTACCGGATTACAGGATGTAACTGAATAGACTCCACAGAATAATGGAAGATGCACACGTTAATGTTATTTTCACATAATTTCATCTGAAAACAATAGGTGACTCAATGAATGGAATAATACATTTGGAGAAAAGCGATCTAATTATAATTAAGGGGTAAAATAGAGAAACACGAATGTTTCGAGAATGTTTTACCGGATTACAGGATGTAACTGAATAGACTCCACAGAATAATGGAAGATGCACACGTTAAGGTTCTTTTCACATAATCTCAACTGAAAACAATAGATGAATCAATGAATGGATTAATACATTTGGAGAAAAGCGATCTAATTATAATTAAGGAGTAAAATAGAGAAACGCGAAAGTTTCGAGAATATTTTATTGGATTACAGGATGTAACTGAATAGACTCCACAGAATAATGTAAGATGCACACGTTAAGGTTATTTTCACATAATTTCATCTGAAAACAATAGATGAATCAATGAATGGAATAATACATTTGGAGAAATGCGATCTAATTATAATTAAGGAGTTAAATAAATAAACGCGAAAGTTTCGAGAATATTTTACTGGATTATAGGATGTAACTGATAGACTCCACAGAATAATGGAAGATGCACACGTTAAGGTTATTTTCACATACCTTCATCTGAAAACAATACATGAATCAATGAATGGAATAATACATTTGGAGAAAAGCGATCTAATTATAATTAAGGAGTAAAATAGAGAAACACGAATGTTTCGAGAATGTTTTACCGGATTACAGGATGTAATTGAATAGACTCCACAGATTAATGGAAGATGCACAGGTTAAGGTTATTTTCATATAATTTCATCTGAAAACAATAGATGAATCAATGAATGGAATAATACATTTTGAGAAAAGCGATCTAATTATAATTAAGGAGTAAAATAGAGAAACGCGAAAGTTTCGAGAATATTTTATTGGATTACAGGATGTAACTGAATAGACTCCACAGAATAATGTAAGATGCACACGTTAATGTTATTTTCACATAATTTCATCTGAAAACCATTGATGAATCAATGAATGGAATAATACATTTGGAGAAAAGCGATCTAATTATAATTAAGGAGTTAAATAAAGAAACGCGAAAGTTTCGAGAATATTTTACTGGATTATAGGATGTAACTGATAGACTCCACAGAATAATGGAAGATGCACACTTTAAGGTTAGTTTCACATACCTTCATCTGAAAACAATATATGAATCAATGAATGGAATAATACATTTGGAGAAAAGCGATCTTATTATAATTAAGGAGTAAAATAGAGAAACGCGAAAGTTTCGAGAATATTATACTGGATTACAGGATGTAACTGAATAGACACCACAGAATAATAAAGATGCACACGTTAAGGTTATTATCACATAATTTCATCTGAAAACAATAGATGAATCAATGAATGGAATAATACAATTGGAGAAAAGCGATCTTATTATAATTAAGGAGTAAAATAGAGAAACGCGAAAGTTTCGAGAATATTTGACTGGATTACAGGATGTAACTGAATAGACACCACAGAATAATGGAAGATGCACACGTTAAGGTTATTTTCACATAATTTCATATGAAAACAATAGATGAATCAATGAATGGAATAATACATTTGGAGAAAAGCGATCTAATTATAATTAAGGAGTAAAATAGAGAAACACGAATGTTTCCAGAATATTTTAATGGATTACAGGATGTAACTGAATAGACTCCACAGAATAATGGAAGATGCACACGTTAAGGTTATTTTCACATAATTTCATCTGAAAACAATAGGTGAATCAATGAATGGAATAATACATACGGAGAAAAGCGATCTAATTATAATTAAGGAGTAAAATAGAGAAACACGAATGTTTCGAGTATGTTTTACCGGATTACAGGATGTAACTTAATAGACTCCACAGAATAATGGAAGATGCACACGTTAAGGTTATTTTCACATAATTTCAACTGAAAACAATAGATGAATCAATGAATGGATTAATACATTTGGAGAAAAGCGATCTAATTATAATTAAGGAGTAAAATAGAGAAACGCGGAAGTTTCGAGAATATTTTATTGGATTACAGGATGTAACTGAATAGACTCCACAGAATAATGTAAGATGCACACGTTAAGGTTATTTTCACATAATTTCATCTGAAAACAATAGATGAATCAATGAATGGAATAATACATTTGGAGAAATGCGATCTAATTATAATTAAGGAGTTAAATAAAGAAACGCGAAAGTTTCGAGAATATTTTACTGGATTATAGGATGTAACTGATAGACTCCACAGAATAATGGAAGATGCACACGTTAAGGTTATTTTCACATACCTTCATCTGAAAACAATACATGAATCAATGAATGGAATAATACATTTGCAGAAAAGCGATCTTATTATAATTAAGGAGTAAAATAGAGAAACGCGAAAGTTTCGAGAATATTTTACTGGATTACAGGATGTAACTGAATAGACTCCACAGAATAATGGAAGATGCACACATTAAGGTTTTTTTCACATAATTTCATCTGAAAACAATAGATGAATCAATGAATGGAATAATACATTTGGAGAAATGCGATCTAATTATAATTAAGGAGTAAAATAGAGAAACACGTATGTTTCGAGAATGTTTTACCGGATTACAGGATGTAATTGAATAGAATCCACAGATTAATGGAAGATGCACACGTTAAGGTTATTTTCACATAATTTCATCTGAAAACAATAGATGAATCAATGAATGGAATAATAAAATTGGAGAAAAGCGATCTAATTATAATTAAGGAGTAAAATAGAGAAACGCGAATGTTTCGAGAATATTTTACTGGATTACAGGATGTAACTGAATAGACTCCACAGAATAATGTAAGATGCACACGTTAAGGTTATTTTCACATAATTTCATCTGAAAACAATAGATGTATCAATGAATGGAATAATACATTTGGAGAAAAGCGATCTAATTATAATTAAGGAGTAAAATAGAGAAACGCGAAAGTTTCGAGAATATTTTATTGGATTACAGGATGTAACTGAATAGACTCCACAGAATAATGTAAGATGCACACGTTAAGGTTATTTTCACATAATTTCATCTGAAAACAATAGATGAATCAATGAATGGAATAATACATTTGGAGAAATGCGATCTAATTATAATTAAGGAGTTAAATAAAGAAACGCGAAAGTTTCGAGAATATTTTACTGGATTATAGGATGTAACTGATAGACTCCACAGAATAATGGAAGATGCACACGTTAAGGTTATTTTCACATACCTTCATCTGAAAACAATACATGAATCAATGAATGGAATAATACATTTGCAGAAAAGCGATCTTATTATAATTAAGGAGTAAAATAGAGAAACGCGAAAGTTTCGAGAATATTTTACTGGATTACAGGATGTAACTGAATAGACTCCACAGAATAATGGAAGATGCACACATTAAGGTTTTTTTCACATAATTTCATCTGAAAACAATAGATGAATCAATGAATGGAATAATACATTTGGAGAAAAGCGATCTAATTATAATTAAGGAGTAAAATAGAGAAACACGTATGTTTCGAGAATGTTTTACCGGATTACAGGATGTAATTGAATAGAATCCACAGATTAATGGAAGATGCACACGTTAAGTTTATTTTCACATAATTTCATCTGAAAACAATAGATGAATCAATGAATGGAATAATAAAATTGGAGAAAAGCGATCTAATTATAATTAAGGAGTAAAATAGAGAAACGCGAATGTTTCGAGAATATTTTACTGGATTACAGGATGTAACTGAATAGACTCCACAGAATAATGTAAGATGCACACGTTAAGGTTATTTTCACATAATGTCATCTGAAAACAATAGATGTATCAATGAATGGAATAATACATTTGGAGAAAAGCGATCTAATTATAATTAAGGAGTAAAATAGAGAAACACGAATGTTTCGAGAATGTTTTACCGGATTACAGGATGTAATTGAATAGACTCCACAGATTAATGGAAGATGCACAGGTTAAGGTTATTTTCACATAATTTCATCTGAAAACAATAGATGAATCAATGAATGGAATAATACATTTGGAGAAAAGCGATCTAATTATAATTAAGGAGTTAAATAGAGAAACGCGAAAGTTTCGAGAATATTTTACTGGATTACAGGATGTTACTGAATAGACACCACAGAATAATGAAAGATGCTCACGTTAAGGTTATTTTCACATAATTTCATCTGAAAATAATAGATGAATCAATGAATGGAATAATACATTTGCAGAAAAGCGATCTTAATATAATTAAGGAGTAAAATAGAGAAACGCGAAAGTTTCGAGAATATTTTACTGGATTACAGGATGTAACTGAATAGACTCCACAGAATAATGGAAGATGCACACGTTAAGGTTATTTTCACATAATTTCATCTGAAAACAATAGATGTATCAATGAATGGAATAATACATTTGGAGAAAAGAGATCTAATTATAATTAAGGAGATAAATAAAGAAACGCGAATGTTTCGAGAATATTTTAATGGATTACAGGATGTAACTGAATAGACTCCACAGAATAATGGAAGATGCACACGTTAATGTTATTTTCACATAATTTCATCTGAAAACAATAGGTGACTCAATGAATGGAATAATACATTTGGAGAAAAGCGATCTAATTATAATTAAGGGGTAAAATAGAGAAACACGAATGTTTCGAGAATGTTTTACCGGATTACAGGATGTAACTGAATAGACTCCACAGAATAATGGAAGATGCACACGTTAAGGTTCTTTTCACATAATTTCAACTGAAAACAATAGATGAATCAATGAATGGATTAATACATTTGGAGAAAAGCGATCTAATTATAATTAAGGAGTAAAATAGAGAAACGCGAAAGTTTCGAGAATATTTTATTGGATTACAGGATGTAACTGAATAGACTCCACAGAATAATGTAAGATGCACACGTTAAGGTTATTTTCACATAATTTCATCTGAAAACAATAGATGAATCAATGAATGGAATAATACATTTGGAGAAATGCGATCTAATTATAATTAAGGAGTTAAATAAATAAACGCGAAAGTTTCGAGAATATTTTACTGGATTATAGGATGTAACTGATAGACTCCACAGAATAATGGAAGATGCACACGTTAAGGTTATTTTCACATACCTTCATCTGAAAACAATACATGAATCAATGAATGGAATAATACATTTGGAGAAAAGCGATCTAATTATAATTAAGGAGTAAAATAGAGAAACACGAATGTTTCGAGAATGTTTTACCGGATTACAGGATGTAATTGAATAGACTCCACAGATTAATGGAAGATGCACAGGTTAAGGTTATTTTCATATAATTTCATCTGAAAACAATAGATGAATCAATGAATGGAATAATACATTTTGAGAAAAGCGATCTAATTATAATTAAGGAGTAAAATAGAGAAACGCGAAAGTTTCGAGAATATTTTACTGGATTACAGGATGTTACTGAATAGACACCACAGAATAATGAAAGATGCTCACGTTAAGGTTATTTTCACATAATTTCAACTGAAAACAATAGATGAATCAATGAATGGATTAATACATTTGGCGAAAAGCGATCTAATTATAATTAAGGAGTAAAATAGAGAAACGCGAAAGTTTCGAGAATATTTTATTGGATTACAGGATGTAACTGAATAGACTCCACAGAATAATGTAAGATGCACACGTTAATGTTATTTTCACATAATTTCATCTGAAAACCATTGATGAATCAATGAATGGAATAATACATTTGGAGAAAAGCGATCTAATTATAATTAAGGAGTTAAATAAAGAAACGCGAAAGTTTCGAGAATATTTTACTGGATTATAGGATGTAACTGAATAGACTCCACAGAATAATGAAGATGCACACGTTAATGTTATTTTCATATAATTTCATCTGAAAACAATAGATGAATCAATGAATGGAATAATACATTTGGAGAAAAGCGATCTTATTATAATTAAGGAGTAAAATAGAGAAACGCGAAAGTTTCGAGAATATTTTACTGGATTACAGGATGTAACTGAATAGACTACACAGAATAATGGAAGATGCACACGTTAAGGTTATTTTCACATAATTTCATCTGAAAACAATAGATGAATCAATGAATGGGATAATAAAATTGGAGAAAAGAGATCTAATTATAATTAAGGAGATAAATAAAGAAACGCGAATGTTTCGAGAATATTTTAATGGATTACAGGATGTAACTGAATAGACTCCACAGAATAATGGAAGATGCACACGTTAAGTTTATTTTCACATAATTTCATCTGAAAACAATAGGTGAATCAATGAATGGAATAATACATTTGGAGAAAAGCGATCTAATTATAATTAAGGAGTAACATAGAGAAACACGAATGTTTCGAGAATGTTTTACCGGATTACAGGATGGAATTGAATAGACTCCTCAGATTAATGGAAGATGCACACGTTAAGGTTATTTTCACATAATTTCATCTGAAAACAATAGATGAATCAATGAATGGAATAATACATTTGGAGAAAAACGATCTTATTATAATTAAGGAGTAAAATAGAGAAACGCGAAACTTTCGAGAATATTTTACTGGATTACAGGATGTAACTGAATAGACTCCACAGAATAATGAAAGATGCACACGTTAAGGTTATTTTCACATACTTTCATCTGAAAACAATAGATGAATCAATGAATGGAAAAATAAAATTGGAGAAAAGCGATCTAATTATAATTAAGGAGTAAAATAGAGAAACGCGAATGTTTCGAGAATATTTTACTGGATTACAGGATGTAACTGAATAAACTCCACAGAATAATGGAAGATGCACACGTTAAGGTTATTTTCACATAATTTCATCTGAAAACAATAGGTGAATCAATGAATGGAATAATACATTTGGAGAAATGCGATCTAATTATAATTAAGGAGTTAAATAAAGAAACGCGAAAGTTTCGAGAATATTTTACTGGATTATAGGATGTAACTGATAGACTCCACAGAATAATGGAAGATGCACACGTTAAGGTTATTTTCACATACCTTCATCTGAAAACAATACATGAATCAATGAATGGAATAATACATTTGCAGAAAAGCGATCTTATTATAATTAAGGAGTAAAATAGAGAAACGCGAAAGTTTCGAGAATATTTTACTGGATTACAGGATGTAACTGAATAGACTCCACAGAATAATGGAAGATGCACACATTAAGGTTTTTTTCACATAATTTCATCTGAAAACAATAGATGAATCAATGAATGGAATAATACATTTGGAGAAAAGCGATCTAATTATAATTAAGGAGTAAAATAGAGAAACACGTATGTTTCGAGAATGTTTTACCGGATTACAGGATGTAATTGAATAGAATCCACAGATTAATGGAAGATGCACACGTTAAGGTTATTTTCACATAATTTCATCTGAAAACAATAGATGAATCAATGAATGGAATAATAAAATTGGAGAAAAGCGATCTAATTATAATTAAGGAGTAAAATAGAGAAACGCGAATGTTTCGAGAATATTTTACTGGATTACAGGATGTAACTGAATAGACTCCACAGAATAATGTAAGATGCACACGTTAAGGTTATTTTCACATAAATTCATCTGAAAACAATAGATGTATCAATGAATGGAATAATACATTTGGAGAAAAGCGATCTAATTATAATTAAGGAGTAAAATAGAGAAACACGAATGTTTCGAGAATGTTTTACCGGATTACAGGATGTAATTGAATAGACTCCACAGATTAATGGAAGATGCACAGGTTAAGTTTATTTTCACATAATTTCATCTGAAAACAATAGATGAATCAATGAATGGAATAATACATTTGGAGAAAAGCGATCTAATTATAATTAAGGAGTAAAATAGAGAAACGCGAAAGTTTCGAGAATATTTTACTGGATTACAGGATGTTACTGAATAGACACCACAGAATAATGAAAGATGCTCACGTTAAGGTTATTTTCACATAATTTCATCTGAAAATAATAGATGAATCAATGAATGGAATAATACATTTGCAGAAAAGCGATCTTAATATAATTAAGGAGTAAAATAGAGAAACGCGAAAGTTTCGAGAATATTTTACTGGATTACAGGATGTAACTGAATAGACTCCACAGAATAATGGAAGATGCACACGTTAAGGTTATTTTCACATAATTTCATCTGAAAACAATAGATGTATCAATGAATGGAATAATACATTTGGAGAAAAGCGATCTAATTATAATTAAGGAGATAAATAAAGAAACGCGAATGTTTCGAGAATATTTTACTGGATTACAGGATGTAACTGAATAAACTCCACAGAATAATGGAAGATGCACACGTTAAGGTTATTTTCACATAATTTCATCTGAAAACAATAGGTGAATCAATGAATGGAATAATACATACGGAGAAAAGCGATCTAATTATAATTAAGGAGTAAAATAGAGAAACACGAATGTTTCGAGAATGTTTTACCGGATTACAGGATGTAACTGAATAGACTCCACAGAATAATGGAAGATGCACACGTTAAGGTTATTTTCACATAATTTCATCTGAAAACAATAGATGAATCAATGAATGGAATAATACATTTGGAGAAATGCGATCTAATTATAATTAAGGAGTTAAATAAAGAAACGCGAAAGTTTCGAGAATATTTTACTGGATTATAGGATGTAACTGATAGACTCCACAGAATAATGGAAGATGCACACGTTAAGGTTATTTTCACATACCTTCATCTGAAAACAATACATGAATCAATGAATGGAATAATACATTTGCAGAAAAGCGATCTTATTATAATTAAGGAGTAAAATAGAGAAACGCGAAAGTTTCGAGAATATTTTACTGGATTACAGGATGTAACTGAATAGACTCCACAGAATAATGGAAGATGCACACATTAAGGTTTTTTTCACATAATTTCATCTGAAAACAATAGATGAATCAATGAATGGAATAATACATTTGGAGAAAAGCGATCTAATTATAATTAAGGAGTAAAATAGAGAAACACATATGTTTCGAGAATGTTTTACCGGATTACAGGATGTAATTGAATAGAATCCACAGATTAATGGAAGATGCACACGTTAAGGTTATTTTCACATAATTTCATCTGAAAACAATAGATGAATCAATGAATGGAATAATAAAATTGGCGAAAAGCGATCTAATTATAATTAAGGAGTTAAATAGAGAAACGCGAATGTTTCGAGAATATTTTACTGGATTACAGGATGTAACTGAATAAACTCCACAGAATAATGGAAGATGCACACGTTAAGGTTATTTTCACATAATTTCATCTGAAAACAATAGGTGAATCAATGAATGGAATAATACATACGGAGAAAAGCGATCTAATTATAATTAAGGAGTAAAATAGAGAAACACGAATGTTTCGAGAATGTTTTACCGGATTACAGGATGTAACTGAATAGACTCCACAGAATAATGGAAGATGCACACGTTAAGGTTATTTTCACATAATTTCAACTGAAAACAATAGATGAATCAATGAATGGATTAATACATTTGGCGAAAAGCGATCTAATTATAATTAAGGAGTAAAATAGAGAAACGCGAAAGTTTCGAGAATATTTTATTGGATTACAGGATGTAACTGAATAGACTCCACAGAATAATGTAAGATGCACACGTTAAGGTTATTTTCACATAATTTCATCTGAAAACCATTGATGAATCAATGAATGGAATAATACATTTGGAGAAAAGCGATATTATTATAATTAAGGATAAAATAGAGAAACGCGAAATTTTCGAAAATATTTTACTGGATTACAGGATGTAACTGAATAGACTCCACAGAATAATGGAAGATGCACACGTTAAGGTTATTTTCACATACTTTCATCTGAAAACAATAGATGAATCAATGAATGGAAAAATAAAATTGGAGAAAAGCGATCTAATTATAATTAAGGAGTAAAATAGAGAAACGCGAATGTTTCGAGAATATTTTACTGGATTACAGGATGTAACTGAATAAACTCCACAGAATAATGGAAGATGCACACGTTAAGGTTATTTTCACATAATTTCATCTGAAAACAATAGGTGAATCAATGAATGGAATAATACATACGGAGAAAAGCGATCTAATTATAATTAAGGAGTAAAATAGAGAAACACGAATGTTTCGAGAATGTTTTACCGGATTACAGGATGTAATTGAATAGACTCCACAGATTAATGGAAGATGCACAGGTTAAGGTTATTTTCACATAATTTCATCTAAAAACAATAGATGAATCAATGAATGGAATAATACATTTGGCGAAAAGCGATCTAATTATAATTAAGGAGTAAAATAGAGAAACGCGAAAGTTTCGAGAATATTTTATTGGATTACAGGATGTAACTGAATAGACTCCACAGAATAATGTAAGATGCACACGTTAAGGTTATTTTCACATACTTTCATCTGAAAACCATTGATGAATCAATGAATGGAATAATACATTTGGAGAAAAGCGATCTTATTATAATTAAGGAGTTAAATAAAGAAACGCGAAAGTTTCGAGAATATTTTACTGGATTACAGGATGTAACTGAATAGACTACACAGAGTAATGGAAGATGCACACGTTAAGGTTATTTTCACATAATTTCATCTGAAAACAATAGATGAATCAATGAATGTGATAATACATTTGCAGAAAAGCGATATTATTATAATTAAGGATAAAATAGAGAAACGCGAAATTTTCGAGAATATTTTACTGGATTACAGGATGTAACTGAATAGACTCCACAGAATAATGGAAGATGCACACGTTAAGGTTATTTTCACATAATTTCATCTGAAAACAATAGATGTATCAATGAATGGAATAATACATTTGGAGAAAAGCGATCTAATTATAATTAAGGAGTTATATAGAGAAACGCGAAAGTTTCAAGAATATTTTATTGGATTACAGGATGTAACTGAATAGACTCCACAGAATAATGTAAGTTGCACACGTTAAGGTTATTTTCACATAATTTCATCTGAAAACAATAGATGAATCAATGAATGGAATAATACATTTGGAGAAAAGCGATCTAATTATAATTAAGGAGTTAAATAAAGAAACGCGAAAGTTTCGAGAATATTTTACTGGATTACAGGATGTTACTGAATAGACACCACAGAATAATGAAAGATGCTCACGTTAAGGTTATTTTCACATAATTTCATCTGAAAATAATAGATGAATCAATGAATGGAATAATACATTTTCAGAAAAGCGATCTTAATATAATTAAGGAGTAAAATAGAGAAACGCGAAAGTTTCGAGAATATTTTACTGGATTACAGGATGTAACTGAATAGACTCCACAGAATAATGGAAGATGCACACGTTAAGGTTATTTTCACATAATTTCATCTGAAAACAATAGATGTATCAATGAATGGAATAATACATTTGGAGAAAAGCGATCTAATTATAATTAAGGAGATAAATAAAGAAACGCGAATGTTTCGAGAATATTTTAATGGATTACAGGATGTAACTGAATAGACTCCACAGAATAATGGAAGATGCACACGTTAATGTTATTTTCACATAATTTCATCTGAAAACAATAGGTGACTCAATGAATGGAATAATACATTTGGAGAAAAGCGATCTAATTATAATTAAGGGGTAAAATAGAGAAACACGAATGTTTCGAGAATGTTTTACCGGATTACAGGATGTAACTGAATAGACTCCACAGAATAATGAAAGATGCACACGTTAAGGTTCTTTTCACATAATTTCAACTGAAAACAATAGATGAATCAATGAATGGATTAATACATTTGGAGAAAAGCGATCTAATTATAATTAAGGAGTAAAATAGAGAAACGCGAAAGTTTCGAGAATATTTTATTGGATTACAGGATGTAACTGAATAGACTCCACAGAATAATGTAAGATGCACACGTTAAGGTTATTTTCACATAATTTCATCTGAAAACAATAGATGAATCAATGAATGGAATAATACATTTGGAGTAATGCGATCTAATTATAATTAAGGAGTTAAATAAATAAACGCGAAAGTTTCGAGAATATTTTACTGGATTATAGGATGTAACTGATAGACTCCACAGAATAATGGAAGATGCACACGTTAAGGTTATTTTCACATACCTTCATCTGAAAACAATACATGAATCAATGAATGGGATAATAAAATTGGAGAAAAGAGATCTAATTATAATTAAGGAGATAAATAAAGAAACGCGAATGTTTCGAGAATATTTTAATGGATTACAGGATGTAACTGAATAGACTCCACAGAATAATGGAAGATGCACACGTTAAGTTTATTTTCACATAATTTCATCTGAAAACAATAGGTGAATCAATGAATGGAATAATACATTTGGAGAAAAGCGATCTAATTATAATTAAGGAGTAACATAGAGAAACACGAATGTTTCGAGAATGTTTTACCGGATTACAGGATGGAATTGAATAGACTCCTCAGATTAATGGAAGATGCACACGTTAAGGTTATTTTCACATAATTTCATCTGAAAACAATAGATGAATCAATGAATGGAATAATACATTTGGAGAAAAACGATCTTATTATAATTAAGGAGTAAAATAGAGAAATGCGAAAGTTTCGAGAATATTTTACTGGATTACAGGATGTAACTGAATAGACTCCACAGAATAATGAAAGATGCACACGTTAAGGTTATTTTCACATAATATCATCTGAAAACAATAGATGAATCAATGAATGGAATGATACATTTGGAGAAAAACGATCTTATTATAATTAAGGAGTAAAATAGAGAAATGCGAAAGTTTCGAGAATATTTTACTGGATTACAGGATGTAACTGAATAAACTCCACAGAATAATGGAAGATGCACACGTTAAGGTTATTTTCACATAATTTCATCTGAAAACAATAGGTGAATCAATGAATGGAATAATACATACGGAGAAAAGCGATCTAATTATAATTAAGGAGTAAAATAGAGAAACACGAATGTTTCGAGAATGTTTTACCGGATTACAGGATGTAACTGAATAGACTCCACAGAATAATGGAAGATGCACACGTTAAGGTTATTTTCACATACCTTCATCTGAAAACAATATATGAATCAATGAATGGAATAATACATTTGGAGAAAAGCGATCTTATTATAATTAAGGAGTAAAATAGAGAAACGCGAAAGTTTCGAGAATATTTTACTGGATTACAGGATGTAACTGAATAGACTCCACAGAATAATGTAAGATGCACACGTTAAGGTTATTTTCACATAATTTCATCTGAAAACAATAGATGAATCAAAGAATGGAATAATACATTTGGAGAAAAGCGATCTAATTATAATTAAGGAGTAAAATAGAGAAACACGTATGTTTCGAGAATGTTTTACCGGATTACAGGATGTAATTGAATAGACTCCTCAGATTAATGGAAGATGCACACGTTAAGGTTATTTTCACATAGTTTCATCTGAAAACAATAGATGAATCAACGAATGGAATAATAAAATTGGAGAAAAGCGATCTAATTATAATTAAGGAGTAAAATAGAGAAACGCGAATGTTTCGAGAATATTTTACTGGATTACAGGATGTAACTGAATAGACTCCACAGAATAATGGAAGATGCACACGTTAAGGTTATTTTCACATAATTTCATCTGAAAACAATAGATGAATCAATGAATGGAATAATACATTTGGAGAAAAGCGATGTAATTATAATTAAGGAGTAAAATAGAGAAACGCGAAAGTTTCGAGAACATTTTACTGGATTACAGGATGTTACTGAATAGACACCACAGAATAATGAAAGATGCTCACGTTAAGGTTATTTTCACATAATTTCTTCTGAAAACAATAGATGAATCAATGAATGGAATAATACATTTGCAGAAAAGCGATCTTATTATAATTAAGGAGTAAAATAGAGAAACGCGAAAGTTTCGAGAATATTTTACTGGATTACAGGATGTAACTGAATAGACTCCACAGAATAATGGAAGATGCACACGTTAAGGTTATTTTCACATAATTTCATCTGAAAACAATAGATGAATCAATGAATGGAATAATACATTTGGAGAAAAACGATCTAATTATAATTAAGGAGTAAAATAGAGAAACACGAATGTTTCGAGAATGTTTTACCGGATTACAGGATGTAATTGAATAGACTCCTCAGATTAATGGAAGATGCACACGTTAAGGTTATTTTCACATAATTTCATCTGAAAACAATAGATGAATCAATGAATGGAATAATACAATTGGAGAAAAGCGATCTAATAATAATTAATGAGTAAAATAGAGAAACGCGAATGTTTCGAGAATATTTTACTGGTTTACAGGATGTAAGTGAATAGACTCCACAGAATAATGGAAGATGCACACGTTAAGGTTATTTTCACATAATTTCATCTGAAAACAATAGATGAATCAATGAATGGAATAATACATTTGGGAAAAGCGATCTTATTATAATTAAGGAGTAAAATAGAGAAACGCGAAAGTTTCGAGAATATTTTACTGGATTACAGGATGTAACTGAATAGACTCCACAGAATAATGAAAGATGCACACGTTAAGGTTATTTTTACATAATTTCATCTGAAAACAATAGATGAATCAATGAATGGAATAATACATTTGGAGAAAAGCGATCTAATTATAATTAAGGAGTAAAATAGAGAAACACGAATGTTTCGAGAATATTTTAATGGATTACAGGATGTAACTGAATAGACTCCACAGAATAATGGAAGATGCACACGTTAAGGTTATTTTCACATAATTTCATCTGAAAATAATAGGTGAATCAATGAATGGAATAATACATTTGGAGAAAAGCGATCTAATTATAATTAAGGATTAAAATAGAGAAACACGAATGTTTCGAGAATGTTTTACCGGAGTACAGGATGTAACTGAATAGACTCCACAGAATAATGGAAGATGCACACGTTAAGGTTATTTTCACATAATTTCAACTGAAAACAATAGATGAATCAATGAATGGATTAATACATTTGGAGAAAAGCGATCTAATTATAATTAAGGAGTAAAATAGAGAAACGCGAAAGTTTCAAGAATATTTTATTGGATTACAGGATGTAACTGAATAGACTCCACAGAATAATGAAAGATGCACACGTTAAGGTTATTTTCACATAATATCATCTGAAAACAATAGATGAATCAATGAATGGAATAATACATTTGGAGAAAAACGATCTTATTATAATTAAGGAGTAAAATAGAGAAATGCGAAAGTTTCGAGAATATTTTACTGGATTACAGGATGTAACTGAATAAACTCCACAGAATAATGGAAGATGCACACGTTAAGGTTATTTTCACATAATTTCATCTGAAAACAATAGGTGAATCAATGAATGGAATAATACATACGGAGAAAAGCGATCTAATTATAATTAAGGAGTAAAATAGAGAAACACGAATGTTTCGAGAATGTTTTACCGGATTACAGGATGTAACTGAATAGACTCCACAGAATAATGGAAGATGCACACGTTAAGGTTATTTTCACATACCTTCATCTGAAAACAATATATGAATCAATGAATGGAATAATACATTTGGAGAAAAGCGATCTTATTATAATTAAGGAGTAAAATAGAGAAACGCGAAAGTTTCGAGAATATTTTACTGGATTACAGGATGTAACTGAATAGACTCCACAGAATAATGTAAGATGCACACGTTAAGGTTATTTTCTCATAATTTCATCTGAAAACAATAGATGAATCAAAGAATGGAATAATACATTTGGAGAAAAGCGATCTAATTATAATTAAGGAGTAAAATAGAGAAACACGTATGTTTCGAGAATGTTTTACCGGATTACAGGATGTAATTGAATAGACTCCTCAGATTAATGGAAGATGCACACGTTAAGGTTATTTTCACATAGTTTCATCTGAAAACAATAGATGAATCAACGAATGGAATAATAAAATTGGAGAAAAGCGATCTAATTATAATTAAGGAGTAAAATAGAGAAACGCGAATGTTTCGAGAATATTTTACTGGATTACAGGATGTAACTGAATAGACTCCACAGAATAATGGAAGATGCACACGTTAAGGTTATTTTCACATAATTTCATCTGAAAACAATAGATGAATCAATGAATGGAATAATACATTTGGAGAAAAGCGATGTAATTATAATTAAGGAGTAAAATAGAGAAACGCGAAAGTTTCGAGAACATTTTACTGGATTACAGGATGTTACTGAATAGACACCACAGAATAATGAAAGATGCTCACGTTAAGGTTATTTTCACATAATTTCTTCTGAAAACAATAGATGAATCAATGAATGGAATAATACATTTGCAGAAAAGCGATCTTATTATAATTAAGGAGTAAAATAGAGAAACGCGAAAGTTTCGAGAATATTTTACTGGATTACAGGATGTAACTGAATAGACTCCACAGAATAATGGAAGATGCACACGTTAAGGTTATTTTCACATAATTTCATCTGAAAACAATAGATGAATCAATGAATGGAATAATACATTTGGAGAAAAACGATCTAATTATAATTAAGGAGTAAAATAGAGAAACACGAATGTTTCGAGAATGTTTTACCGGATTACAGGATGTAATTTAATAGACTCCTCAGATTAATGGAAGATGCACACGTTAAGGTTATTTTCACATAATTTCATCTGAAAACAATAGATGAATCAATGAATGGAATAATACAATTGGAGAAAAGCGATCTAATAATAATTAATGAGTAAAATAGAGAAACGCGAATGTTTCGAGAATATTTTACTGGTTTACAGGATGTAAGTGAATAGACTCCACAGAATAATGGAAGATGCACACGTTAAGGTTATTTTCACATAATTTCATCTGAAAACAATAGATGAATCAATGAATGGAATAATACATTTGGGAAAAGCGATCTTATTATAATTAAGGAGTAAAATAGAGAAACGCGAAAGTTTCGAGAATATTTTACTGGATTACAGGATGTAACTGAATAGACTCCACAGAATAATGAAAGATGCACACGTTAAGGTTATTTTTACATAATTTCATCTGAAAACAATAGATGAATCAATGAATGGAATAATACATTTGGAGAAAAGCGATCTAATTATAATTAAGGAGTAAAATAGAGAAACACGAATGTTTCGAGAATATTTTAATGGATTACAGGATGTAACTGAATAGACTCCACAGAATAATGGAAGATGCACACGTTAAGGTTATTTTCACATAATTTCATCTGAAAATAATAGGTGAATCAATGAATGGAATAATACATTTGGAGAAAAGCGATCTAATTATAATTAAGGATTAAAATAGAGAAACACGAATGTTTCGAGAATGTTTTACCGGAGTACAGGATGTAACTGAATAGACTCCACAGAATAATGGAAGATGCACACGTTAAGGTTATTTTCACATAATTTCAACTGAAAACAATAGATGAATCAATGAATGGATTAATACATTTGGAGAAAAGCGATCTAATTATAATTAAGGAGTAAAATAGAGAAACGCGAAAGTTTCAAGAATATTTTATTGGATTACAGGATGTAACTGAATAGACTCCACAGAATAATGTAAGTTGCACACGTTAAGGTTATTTTCACATAATTTCATCTGAAAACAACAGATGAATCAATGAATGGAATAATACATTTGGGAAAAGCGATCTTATTATAATTAAGGAGTAAAATAGAGAAACGCGAAAGTTTCGAGAATATTTTACTGGATTACAGGATGTAACTGAATAGACTCCACAGAATAATGAAAGATGCACACGTTAAGGTTATTTTTACATAATTTCATCTGAAAACAATAGATGAATCAATGAATGGAATAATACATTTGGAGAAAAGCGATCTAATTATAATTAAGGAGTAAAATAGAGAAACACGAATGTTTCGAGAATATTTTACTGGATTACAGGATGTAACTGAATAGACTCCACAGAATGATGGAAGATGCACACGTTAAGGTTATTTTCACATAATTTCATCTGAAAACAATAGGTGAATCAATGAATGGAATAATACATTTGGAGAAATGCGATCTAATTATAATTAAGGAGTAACATAGAGAAACACGAATGTTTCGAGAATGTTTTACCGGATTACAGGATGTAATTGAATAGACTCCTCAGATTAATGGAAGATGCACACGTTAAGGTTATTTTCACATAATTTCATCTGAAAACAATAGATGAAACAATGAATGGAATAATACAATTGGAGATAAGCGATCTAATAATAATTAATGATTAAAATAGAGAAACGCGAATGTTTCGAGAATATTTTACTGGATTACAGGATGTAACTGAATAGACTCCACAGAATAATGGAAGATGCACACGTTAAGGTTATTTTCACATGATTTCATCTGAAAACTATAGATGAATCAATGAATGGAATAATACATTTGGGAAAAGCGATCTTATTATAATTAAGGAGTAAAATAGAGAAACGCGAAAGTTTCGAGAATATTTTACTGGATTACAGGATGTAACTGAATAGACTCCACAGAATAATGGAAGATGCACACGTTAAGGTTATTTTCACATAATTTCATCTGAAAACAATAGATGCATCAATTAATGGAATAATATATTTGGAGAAAAGCGATCTAATTATAATTAAGGAGTAAAATAGAGAAACACGAATGTTTCGAGAATATTTTACTGGATTACAGGATGTAACTGAATAGACTCCACAGAATAATGGAAGATGCACACGTTAAGGTTATTTTCACATAATTTCATCTGAAAACAATAGGTGAATCAATGAATGGAATAATACATTTGGAGAAAAGCGATCTAATTATAATTAAGGAGTAATATATAGAAACACGAATGTTTCGAGAATGTTTTACCGGATTACAGGATGAAATTGAATAGACTCTTCAGATTAATGGAAGATGCACACGTTAAGGTTATTTTGACATAATTTCATCTGAAAACAATAGATGAATCAATGAATAGAATAATACATTTGGAGAAAAGCGATCTAATTATAATTAAGGAGTAAAATAGAGAAACACGAATGTTTCGAGAATGTTTTACCGGATTACAGGATGGAATTGAATAGACTCCTTAGATTAATGGAAGATGCACACGTTAAGGATATTTTCACATAATTTCATCTGAAATCAATAGATGAATGAATGAATGGAATAATACATTTGGAGAAAAGCGATCTAATTATAATTAAGGAGTAAGATAGAGAAACACGAATGTTTCGAGAATGTTTAACGGATTACAGGATGTAATTGAATAGACTCCTCAGATTAATGGAAGATGCACACGTTAAGGTTATTTTCACATAATTTCATCTGAAAACAATAGATGAATCAATGAATGGAATAATGAATTTGGAGACAAGCGATCTTATTATAATTAAGGAGTAAAATAGAGAAACGCGAAAGTTTCGAGAATATTTTACTGGATTACAGGATGTAACTGAATAGACTCCACAGAATAATGGAAGATGCACACGTTAAGGTTATTTTCACATAATTTCATATGAAAACAATAGATGAATCAATTAATGGAATAATACATTTGGAGAAAAGCGATCTAATTATAATTAAGGAGTAAGATAGAGAAACACGAATGTTTCGAGAATGTTTTACCGGATTACAGGATGTAATTGAATAGACTCCTCAGATTAATGGAAGATGCACACGTTAAGGTTATTTTCACATAATTTCATCTGAAAACAATAGATGAATCAATGAATGGAATAATACATTTGGAGAAAAGCGATCTAATTATAATTAAGGAGTAAAATAGAGAAACACGAATGTTTCGAGAATGTTTTACCGGATTACAGGATGTAACTGAATAGACTCCACAGAATAATGGAAGATGCACACGTTAAGGTTATTTTCACATAATTTCAACTGAAAACAATAGATGAATCAATGAATGGATTAATACATTTGGAGAAAAGCGATCTAATTATAATTAAGGAGTAAAATAGAGAAACGCGAAAGTTTCAAGAATATTTTATTGGATTCCAGGATGTAACTGAATAGACTCCACAGAATAATGTAAGTTGCACACGTTAAGGTTATTTTCACATAATTTCATCTGAAAACAATAGGTGAATCAATGAATGGAATAATACATTTGGAGAAAAGCGATCTAATTATAATTAAGGAGTTAAATAAAGAAACGGGAAAGATTCGAGAATATTATACTGGATTATAGGATGTAACTGATAGACTCCACAGAATAATGGAAGATGCACACGTTAAGGTTATTTTCACATACCTTCATCTGAAAACAATATATGAATCAATGAATGGAATAATACATTTGGAGAAAAGCGATCTTATTATAATTAAGGAGTAAAATAGAGAAACGCGAAAGTTTCGAGAATATTTTACTGGATTACAGGATGTAACTGAATAGACTCCACAGAATAATGTAAGATGCACACGTTAAGGTTATTTTCACATAATTTCATCTGAAAACAATAGATGAATCAAAGAATGGAATAATACATTTGGAGAAAAGCGATCTAATTATAATTCAGGAGTAAAATAGAGAAACACGTATGTTTCGAGAATGTTTTACCGGATTACAGGATGTAATTGAATAGACTCCTCAGATTAATGGAAGATGCACACGTTAAGGTTATTTTCTCATAATTTCATCTGAAAACAATAGATGAATCAATGAATGGAATAATACAATTGGAGAAAAGCGATCTAATAATAATTAATGATTAAAATAGAGAAACGCGAATGTTTCGAGATTATTTTACTGGATTACAGGATGTAACTGAATAGACTCCACAGAATAATGGAAGATGCACACGTTAAGTTTATTTTCACATAATTTCATCTGAAAACAATAGATGAATCAATGAATAGAATAATACATTTGGAGAAAAGCGATCTAATTATAATTAAGGAGTAAAATAGAGAAACACGAATGTTTCGAGAATGTTTTACCGGATTACAGGATGGAATTGAATAGACTCCACAGAATAATGGAAGATGCACACGTTAAGGTTATTTTCACATAATTTCATATGAAAACAATAGATGAATCAATTAATGGAATAATACATTTGGAGAAAAGCGATCTAATTATAATTAAGGTGTAAAATAGAGAAACACGAATGTTTCGAGAAATTTTACTGGAATACAGGATGTAACTGAATAGACTCCACAGAATAATGGAAGATGCACACGTTAAGGTTATTTTCACATAATTTCATCTGAAAACAATAGGTGAATCAATGAATGGAATAATACATTTGGAGAAAAGCGATCTAATTATAATTAAGGAGTAACATAGAGAAACACGAATGTTTCGAGAATGTTTTACCGGATTACAGGATGTAATTGAATAGACTCCTCAGATTAATGGAAGATGCACACGTTAAGGTTATTTTCACATAATTTCAACTGAAAACAATAGATGAATCAATGAATGGATTAATACATTTGGAGAAAAGCGATCTAATTATAATTCAGGAGTAAAATAGAGAAACGCGAAAGTTTCAAGAATATTTTATTGGATTCCAGGATGTAACTGAATAGACTCCACAGAATAATGGAAGATGCACACGTTAAGGTTATTTTCACATAATTTCATCTGAAAACAATAGATGAATCAAAGAATGGAATAATACATTTGGAGAAAAGCGATCTAATTATAATTCAGGAGTAACATAGAGAAACACGAATGTTTTAGAATGTTTTACCGGATTACAGGATGTAATTGAATAGACTCCTCAGATTAATGGAAGATGCACACGTTAAGGTTATTTTCACATAATTTCATCTGAAAACAATAGATGAATCAATGAATGGAATAATACAATTGGAGAAAAGCGATCTAATAATAATTAAGGAGTAAAATAGAGAAACGCGAAAGTTTCGAGAATATTTTACTGGATTACAGGATGTAACTGAATAGACTCCACAGAATAATGAAAGATGCACACGTTAATGTTATTTTCACATAATTTCATCTGAAAACAATAGATGAATCAATGAATGCAATAATACATTTGCAGAAAAGCGATATTATTATAATTAAGGATAAAATAGAGAAACGCGAAATTTTCGAGAATATTTTACTGGATTACAGGATGTAACTGAATAGACTCCACAGAATAATGGAAGATGCACACGTTAAGGTTATTTTCACATAATTTCATCTGAAAACAATAGATGTATCAATGAATGGAATAATACATTTGGAGAAAAGCGATCTTATTATAATTAAGGAGTAAAATAGAGAAACGCGAAAGTTTCGAGAATATTTTACTGGATTACAGGATGTAACTGAATAGACTACACAGAATAATTGAAGATGCACACGTTAAGGTTATTTTCACATAATTTCATCTGAAAACAATAGATGAATCAATGAATGGAATAATACATTTGGAGAAAAACGATCTAATTATAATTAAGGAGTAAAATAGAGAAACACGAATGTTTCGAGAAATTTTACTGGATTACAGGATGTAACTGAATAGACTCCACAGAAGAATGGAAGATGCACACGTTAAGGTTATTTTCACATAATTTCATCTGAAAACAATAGGTGAATCAATGAATGGAATAATACATTTGGAGAAAAGCGATCTAATAATAATTAAGGAGTAAAATAGAGAAACGCGAATGTTTCGAGAATATTTTACTGGATTACAGGATGTAACTGAATAGACTCCACAGAATAATGGAAGATGCACACGTTAAGGTTATTTTCACATAATTTCATCTGAAAACAATAGGTGAATCAATGAATGGAATAATACATTTGGAGATAAGCGATCTAATTATAATTAAGGAGTAAAATAGAGAAACACGATTGTTTCGAGAATGTTTTACCGGATTACAGGATGGAATTGAATAGACTCTTCAGAATAATGGAAGATGCACAAGTTAAGGTTATTTTCACATAATTTCATCTGAAAACAATAGATGAATCAATGAATGGAATAATACATTTGGAGAAATGCGATCTAATTATAATTAAGGAGTAAAATAGAGAAACGCGAAAGTTTCGAGAATATTTTACTGGATTACAGGATGTAACTGAATAGACTCCACAGAATAATGAAAGATGCACACGTTAAGGTTATTTTCACATAATTTCATCTGAAAACAATAGATGAATCAATGAATGGAATAATACATTTGCAGAAAAGCGATCTTATTATAATTAAGGATAAAATAGAGAAACGCGAAAGTTTCGAGAATATTTTACTGGATTACAGGATGTAACTGAATAGACTCCACAGAATAATGGAAGATGCACACGTTAAGGTTATTTTCACATAATTTCATCTGAAAACAATAGGTGAATCAATGAATGGAATAATACATTTGGAGAAAAGCGATCTAATTATAATTAAGGAGTAACATAGAGAAACACGAATGTTTCGAGAATGTTTTACCGGATTACAGGATGTAATTGAATAGACACCTCAGATTAATGGAAGATGCACACGTTAAGGTTATTTTCACATAATTTCATGTGAAAACAATAGATGAATCAATGAATGGAATAATATATTTGGAGAAAAGCGATCTAATTATAATTAAGGAGTAAAATAGAGAAACACGAATGTTTCGAGAATGTTTTACTGGATTACAGGATGTAATTGAATAGACTCCTCAGATTAATGGAAGATGCACACGTTAAGGTTATTTTCACATAATTTCATCTGAAAACAATAGATGAATCAATGAATGGAATAATACATTTGGAGAAAAGCGATCTAATTATAATTAAGGAGTAAAATAGCGAAACGCGAATGTTTCGAGAATATTTTACTGGATTACAGGATATAACTGAATAGACTCCACAGAATAATGGAAGATGCACAAGTTAAGGTTATTTTCACATAATTTCATCTGAAAACAATAGATGAATCAATGAATGGAATAATACATTTGGAGAAATGCGATCTAATTATAATTAAGGAGTAAAATAGAGAAACCCAAAAGTTTCGAGAATATTTTACTGGATTACAGGATGTAACTGAATAGACTCCACAGAATAATGAAAGATGCACACGTTACGGTTATTTTCACATAATTTCATCTGAAAACAATAGATTAATCAATGAATGGAATAATACATTTGCAGAAAAGCGATCTTATTATAATTAAGGATAAAATAGAGAAACGCTAAAGTTTCGAGAATATTTTACTGGATTACAGGATGTAACTGAATAGACTCCACAGAATAATGGAAGATGCACACGTTAAGGTTATTTTCACATAATTTCATCTGAAAACAATTGGTGAATCAATGAATGGAATAATACATTTGGAGAAAAACGATCTAATTATAATTAAGGAGGAAAATAGAGAAACACGAATGTTTCGAGAATGTTTTACCGGATTACAGGATGTAATTGAATAGACTCCTCAGATTAATGGAAGATGCACACGTTAAGGTTATTTTCACATAATTTCATCTGAAAACAATAGATGAATCAATGAATGGAATAATACAATTGGAGAAAAGCGATCTAATAATAATTAAGGAGTAAAATAGAGAAACACGAATGTTTCGAGAATAATTTACTGGATTACAGGATGTAACTGAATAGACTCCACAGAATAATGGAAGATGCACACGTTAAGGTTATTTTCACATAATTTCATCTGAAAACAATAGGTGAATCAATGAATGGAATAATACATTTGGAGAAAAACGATCTAATTATAATTAAGAAGGAAAATAGAGAAACACGAATGTTTCGAGAATGTTTTACCGGATTACAGGATGTAATTGAATAGACTCCTCAGATTAATGGAAGATGCACACGTTAAGGTTATTTTCACATAATTTCATCTGAAAACAATAGATGAATCAATGAATGGAATAATACAATTGGAGAAAAGCGATCTAATAATAATTAAGGAGTAAAATAGAGAAACACGAATGTTTCGAGAATAATTTACTGGATTACAGGATGTAACTGAATAGACTCCACAGAATAATGGAAGATGCACACGTTAAGGTTATTTTCACATAATTTCATCTGAAAACAATAGGTGAATCAATGAATGGAATAATACATTTGGAGAAAAGCGATCTAATTATAATTAAGGAGTAAAATAGAGAAACACGAATGTTTCGAGAATGTTTTACCGGATTACAGGATGAAATTGAATAGACTGCTCAGATTAATGGAAGATGCACACGTTAAGGTTATTTTCACATAATTTCATCTGAAAAGAATAGGTGAATCAATGAATGGAATAATACATTTGCAGAAAAGCGATCTAATTATAATTAAGGCGTAAAATAGAGAAACGCGAATGTTTCGACAATATTTTACTGGATTACAGGACGTAACTGAATAGACTCCACAGAATAATGGAACATGCACACGTTAAGGTTATTTTCACATAATTTCATCTGAAAAGAATAGGTGAATCAATGAATGGAATAATACATTTGGAGAAAAGCGATCTAATTATAATTAAGGAATAAATAGAGAAACACGAATGTTTCGAGAATGTTTTACCGGATTACAGGATGTAATTGAATAGACTCCTCAGATTAACGGAAGATGCACACGTTAAGGTTATTTTCACATAATTTCATCTGAAAACAATAGATGAATCAATGAATGGAATAATACAATTGGAGAAAAGCGATCTAATTATAATTAAGGAGTAAAATAGAGAAACGCGAAAGTTTCGAGAATATTTTACTGGATTACAGGATGTAACTGAATAGACTCCACAGAATAATGAAAGATGCACACGTTACGGTTATTTTCACATAATTTCATCTGAAAACAATAGATTAATCAATGAATGGAATAATACATTTGCAGAAAAGCGATCTTATTATAATTAAGGATAAAATAGAGAAACGCTAAAGTTTCGAGAATATTTTACTGGATTACAGGATGTAACTGAATAGACTCCACAGAATAATGGAAGATGCACACGTTAAGGTTATTTTCACATAATTTCATCTGAAAACAATTGGTGAATCAATGAATGGAATAATACATTTGGAGAAAAACGATCTAATTATAATTAAGGAGGAAAATAGAGAAACACGAATGTTTCGAGAATGTTTTACCGGATTACAGGATGTAATTGAATAGACTCCTCAGATTAATGGAAGATGCACACGTTAAGGTTATTTTCACATAATTTCATCTGAAAACAATAGATGAATCAATGAATGGAATAATACAATTGGAGAAAAGCGATCTAATAATAATTAAGGAGTAAAATAGAGAAACACGAATGTTTCGAGAATAATTTACTGGATTACAGGATGTAACTGAATAGACTCCACAGAATAATGGAAGATGCACACGTTAAGGTTATTTTCACATAATTTCATCTGAAAACAATAGGTGAATCAATGAATGGAATAATACATTTGGAGAAAAACGATCTAATTATAATTAAGAAGGAAAATAGAGAAACACGAATGTTTCGAGAATGTTTTACCGGATTACAGGATGTAATTGAATAGACTCCTCAGATTAATGGAAGATGCACACGTTAAGGTTATTTTCACATAATTTCATCTTAAAACAATAGATGAATCAATGAATGGAATAATACAATTGGAGAAAAGCGATCTAATAATAATTAAGGAGTAAAATAGAGAAACACGAATGTTTCGAGAATAATTTACTGGATTACAGGATGTAACTGAATAGACTCCACAGAATAATGGAAGATGCACACGTTAAGGTTATTTTCACATAATTTCATCTGAAAACAATAGGTGAATCAATGAATGGAATAATACATTTGGAGAAAAGCGATCTAATTATAATTAAGGAATAAATAGAGAAACACGAATGTTTCGAGAATGTTTTACCGGATTACAGGATGTAATTGAATAGACTCCTCAGATTAACGGAAGATGCACACGTTAAGGTTATTTTCACATAATTTCATCTGAAAACAATAGATGAATCAATGAATGGAATAATACAATTGGAGAAAAGCGATCTAATTATAATTAAGGAGTAAAATAGAGAAACGCGAAAGTTTCGAGAATATTTTACTGGATTACAGGATATAACTGAATAGACTCCACAGAATAATGAAAGATACACACGTTAAGGTTATTTTCACATAATTTCATCTGAAAACAATAGATGAATCAATGAATGGAATAATACATTTGGAAAAAAGCGATCTTATTATAATTAAGGAGTAAAATAGAGAAACGCGAAAGTTTCGAGAATATTTTACTGGATTACAGGATGTAACTGAATAGACTCCACAGAATAATGGAAGATGCACACGTTAAGGTTATTTTCACACAATTTCATCTGAAAACAATAGGTGAATCAATGAATGGAATAATACATTTGGAGAAAAGCGATCTAATTATAATTAAGGAGTAAAATAGAGAAACACGAATGTTTCGAGAATATTTTACTGGATTACAGGATGTAACTGAATAGACTCCACAGAATAATTGAAGATGCACACGTTAAGGTTATTTTTACATAATTTCATCTGAAAACAATAGGTGAATCAATGAATGGAATAATACATTTGGAGAAAAGAGATCTTATTATAATTAACGAGTAAAATAGAGAAACACGAATGTTTCGAGAATGTTTTACCGGATTACATGATGTAATTGAATAGACTCCTCAGATTAATGGAAGATGCACACGTTAAGGTTATTTTCACATAATTTCATCTGAAAACAATAGATGAATCAATAAATGGAACAATACAATTGGAGCAAAGCGATCTAATTATAATTAAGGAGTAAAATAGAGAAAGGCGAATGTTTCGAGAATATTTTACTGGATTACAGGATGTAACTGAATAGACTCCACAGAAAAATGGAAGATGCACACGTTAAGGTTATTTTCACATAATTTCATCTGAAAACAATAGATGAATCAATGAATGGAATAATACAATTGGAGAAAAGCGATCTAATTATAATTAAGGAGTAAAATAGAGAAACGCGAATGTTTCGAGAATATTTTACTGGATTACAGGATGTAACTGAATAGACTCCACAGAATAATGAAAGATACACACGTTAAGGTTATTTTCACATAATTTCATCTGAAAACAATAGATGAATCAATGAATGGAATAATACATTTGGAGAAAAGCGATCTTATTATAATTAAGGAGTAAAATAGAGAAACGCGAAAGTTTCGAGAATATTTTACTGGATTACAGGATGTAACTGAATAGACTCCACAGAATAATGGAAGATGCACACGTTAAGGTTATTTTCTTACAATTTCATCTGAAAACAATAGATGAATCTATGTATGGAATAGTAAAATTGGAGAAAAGCGATCTAATTATAATTAAGGTGTAAAATAGAGAAACGCGAATGTTTCGAGAATATTTCCGGATTACAGGATGTAACTGAATAGACACCTGAGATTAATTGAAGATGCACACGTTAAGGTTATTTTCTTACTATTTTATCTTAAAACAATTGATGAATCAGTGAAGGGAATAATAAAATTGGAGAAAAGCGATCTAATTATAATTAAGGAGTAAAATAGTGAACCACGAATGTTTCGAGAATGTTTTACTGGATTACAGGATGTAATTGAATAGACTCCTCAGATTAATGGAAGATGCACACGTTAAGGTTATTTTCACATAATTTCATCTGAAAACAATAGATGAATCAATGAAATGGAGAAACGCGAATGTTTCGATAATATTTGAACGTATTACAGGATTTAACTGAATAGCCTCCTGACATTAATGGTAGATGCACACACGAAGGTTGTTTTCTTACAATTTCATCTGAAAACAATAGATGAATCGATGAATGAAATAATATAATTGGAGAAAAGCGATCTAATTATAATTAAGGAGTAAAATAGAGAATCGCGAACGCTGCGAGTATATTTTGCCGGATTTCAGGATGTAACTGAATAGCCTCCTCAGATTAATGGAATATGCAGACGTTAAGTTTATCTTGTTACAATTTCATCTGAAAAAAATAGATGAATCCATGAATGGAATAAAACAATTGGAGAAAAGCGATCTAATTATAATTAAGGAGTAAATAGACAAATGCGAATGTTTCGTGAATATTTTGCCGGATTTCAGGATATAACTGAATAGTTTTCTGAGATTAATGGAAGATGCACACGTTAAGGTTATTTTCCCACAAATTCATTTGAAAACAATGGATGAATCAATGAATGGAATAATACAATTGGAGAAAAGCGTTCTAATGATAATTAAGGAGTAAAATAGAGAAACGCGAATATTTCGTGAATATTTTGCCGGATTACATTATGTAACTGTTTTGCCTCCTGAGATTGATGGAAGATGCACACTTTAAGGTTATTTTCTTAATATTTCATCTGAAAAAAATATATGAATCAATGAATGGAATAATACAATTGGAGAAAATCGAACTAACTATAATTAAGGAGTAAAATAGAGAAACACGAATGTTTCGAGAATATTTTGCCAGATTACAGAGTGTAAGTGAATAGCCTACTGAGATTAATGGATGATGCATGCATTAAGGTTATTTTCCCACTATTTCATCTGCAAACAAAAGATGAAGCAGTGAATGGAATAACACAATTGGATAAAAACGATCAAATTATAATTAAGGGGTAAAATAGAGAAACACGAAATTTTCGAGAATATTTTGCAGGATTACAGGATGAAAGTGAATAGCCTCCTGAGATTATTGAAAGATGCATCCATTAAGATTATTTTCCCACAGTTTCATCTGAAAAAAATAGATTAAGCAATGAATGGAATAATACAATTGGAGAAATGCGATCTAATTATAATTAAGGTATAAAATAGAGAAACACGTAATTTTCGCGAATATTTTGCAGGATTACAGGATGTAAGTGAATAGCTTCCTGAGATCAATGGAAGATGCGTACATTAAGGTTATTTTCCCATAGTTTCATCTGAAAAAAAGGATGAAGAAATGAATGGAATAAGATAATTGGAGAAAAGCGATCTAATTATAATTAAGTTGTAAAATTGAGAAACGCGAAATTTTCCTGAATATTTTGCCTGATTACAGGATGTAAGTGAATAGCCTCTTGAGATTGATGGAAGATGCACATATTAAGGTTATTTTCTTAAAATTTAATCCGAAAACAATAGATGAAGCAATGAATGGAATAATACAATTGGTTAAAATAATTAAGGTAATTTTCCCACAATTTCATCTGAAAACAATAAATGAAGCAATGAATCAAACGATCAAATTATAATTAACGAGTAAAATAGAGAAACACGAAATTTTCGAAAATATTTTCCAAGAATATTTTGTCGGATTGCAGGATGTAAGTGAGTAGCCAACTTAGATTAATGGAAGAAGCATACATTAAGGTTATTTTCCCACATTTTCATCTGAAAACAATAGATGAATCAATGAATGAAATAAAGCAATTGGATAAAAACGATCTAATTTTAATTAAGGAGTAAAATAGAGAAACACAAAATTTTCGAGAATATTTTGAAGGATTACAGGATGGAAGTGAATAGCCTCCTGAGATTATTGGAAGATGCATATATTAAGTTTATTTTCCTACATTTTCATCTGAAAACAATAGATGAAGCAATAAATGGAATAATACTATCGGAGAAAGCGATCTAATTATAATTAAGTATTAAAACAGGGAAACGTGAAAATTTCGAGAATGTTTTGCCGGATTACAGGATGTAAGTAATACCCTCCCGATATTAATGTAAGATGTATACATTAATGTTTTTTTCCTACAATTTCATCTGAAACCAATAGATGAAGCAATAAATGGAATAATACAATCGAAGAAAAGCGTTCTAATTATAATACGGCGTGAAATAGAGAAACGTGTAAGTTTCGTGAATATTTTGCCGGATTTCAGGATGTAAATTAATAGCCTCCTGAGATTAATGAAAGAATCATACATTATGGCTATTTTCCTACAATTTCCTCTGAAACCAATAGATGAAGCAATAAATGGAATAATACAATCGAAGAAAAGCGATCTAATTATAAATGATGACTAAAATAGAGAAATGTGATCGTTTCGAGAATATTTTGCCGGATTACAAGATATAATTTGATAGTCTCCTGAGATTAATGAATGCATCTATTAAGGTTGTTTTCCCACAATTTCATCTGAAAACAATAGATGAAGCAATAAATGGAATAATCGAAACGAAGAAAAAATTTCTAATGATAAAGGAGGAGTAAAGAAGAGTAATGTCCATTTTTCGATAATATTTTGACGGATTTCAGGATGTAAGTTAATGCCCTCCTGCGATTAATAGAAGATACCTACAGGAATGTTATTTTCCTACAGTTTTATCTGAAAACAATGGATGAATATATAAATGGAATGATGCAATCGAACAGAAGCGTTCTAATTAAAAGTAAGGCTTAAAAAAGAGAGGACCCCTTTCGGATTATCCGAGTTCGTGCGAATGCCTTTTGGGTTACATAACGCCGCTCAAACCTTCCAGAGACTAATCGACGAAGTATTTCGAGGTTTACCTTTCATATATGCCTACATAGACGATGTTTTAATCGCCAACCAAAACCGAAAAGAACACAAACTGCATTCGGAACCAGCTTTACAAAGAATTTCATATTTTGGACTCATAATCTATGTCCACATGTGTGTTTTTGGAGAACCAAAAATAAATATTCTCAGACATGAAATTGACCACGAAGGTATTTTACCTTTACCAGAGAAATTAGAAGCAATTACCAATTTTCTGCAAGCAACGTCACTAAGACAATTGCGAAGATTTATAAGCCTTATCAATTATTACAGGAGATTTATAAGCAATTGTTCAGCGGTAGTGTCACCTTTGACAAACCTACTAAGAACAAGAACAAAAAGATTATGTTACAGGAAAACACTCTCGAAGCATTCAACAATGCCAAAACAGCTTTAGCTAACTTTACTAAGCAGAATTACATCAATGATAGCGACAAAATTAAGCCTACCCTCACAACAGAGGCTTCATCAACAGCTGTAGGTGCGGTTTTACACCAAATCTTGGATAAATAAATCACACCTATATCGTTCTTCTCCGCTAAACTAAATAAGGCACAAACTAAATAAGGCACATTTTCGAGAGAGCTATTAGCAATATATCTTTTCGTTAAACATTTTCAGCACCTCCTGGAGGGCAGAGATTTCACCATATACACAGACCATAAACCATTAACATATGCATTACACACACATACTAACAAATATAATCGTCGGAAAATCAGACACCTAGATGATATTTTCCAATTCTCCTCAGATATCAGATATGTTACAGGTCAAGAAAACATAGTGGCAGATGCATTAGCACGTGCCACAATTGATGAAATTGTGTGAAAATAACCTTAATGTATGCATCTTCCATTAATCTCAGGAGGCTATGCATTTACATACTGTAATCCGGCAAAATATTCTAGAAACTTTCGCGTTTCTCTATTTTACTCCTTAATTAATTGTTTTTCTCCAATTGTGTTATTCCATTAATTACATCATCTATTGTTTTCATCCGAAATTGTGGGAAAATAACCTTAATGTATGCATCTACCATTAATCTCAGGAGGCTATGCATTTACATCCAGTAATCCGGCAAAATATTCTAGAAACTTTCACGTTTCTCTATTTTACTCCTTAATTATAATTCGATCAATTTTTCCAATTGTATTATTCCATTCATTGCTTCATCTATTGTTATCAGTTGAAATTGTGGGAAAATAACCTTAAAGTATGCATCTTCCATTAATCTGAGGAGGCTATTCACTTACAACCTGTAATCCGGAAAAAATTCTTTCGCGTTTCTCTATTTTACTCCTTAATTATAATTACATCGATTTTTTCCAATTGTATTTTAATACTTAATTATAATTAGATCGATTTTCGCCAATACTATTATTCCATTCATTGCTGAAATCGTAAGAAGAAAAACCTTAATGTGTGTATCTTCCATTAATCTCAGGAGGCTATTCAGTTAAATCCTGCAATCCGGCAAAAATATTCTCGAAACTTTAGCGTTTCCCTATTTTAATCCTTCATTATAATTAGATCGCTTTTCACCAATTGTATTATTTTATTCATTGATTCATCTATAATTTTCAGATGAAATTGAAAGAAAATAACCTTAAAGTGTGCATCTTCCATTAATGTGAGGAGGCTATTCAGATACATCCTGTAATCCGGCAAAATATTCTGGAAACATTCGCGTTTCTCTATTTTACTCCTTAATTATAATTAGATCGCTTTTCTCCAATTTTATTATTCCATTCACTGATTCATCTATTATTTTCAGATGAAATTGTAAGAAAATAACCTTAATGTGCGCATCTTCCATCAATCTCAGCAGTCTATTCAGTTACATCCTGTAATCCGGCAACATATTCTCGAAACATTCGCGTTTCTCTATTTTACTCCTGAATTATAATTAGATCGCTTTTCTCCAAATGTATTATTCCATTCATTGATTCATCTATTTTTTCAGATGAAATTGTAAGAAAATAGCCTTAACGTGTGCATCTTCCGTTAATGTGACGAGGCTATTAAGTTACATCCCGTAATCCGGAAAAATATTCGCGAAACTTTCGCGTTTCTCTATTTGAACCCTTAATTATAATTAGTCCGCTTTTCTCCGAATTTATTATTCCATTAGATGATTCATCAATTGTTTTCAGCTGAAATTGTAAGAAAATAACCGTAATTTGTGTATCTTCCATTAATCTGAGGAGGCTATTCAGTTACATCCTGTAATCCGGCAAAATATTCTCGAAACTTTCGCGTTTCTCTCTTTTACCCCTTAATTATAATCAGATCGATTTTCTCCAATTTTATTATTCCATTCACTGATTCATCAATTGTTTTCAGATGAATTTGTAAGAAAATAACCTTAATGTGTGTATCTTCAATTAATCTCTGGAAGCTATTCAGTTACATGCTGTAACCCGGCAAAATATTATCGAAAGTTTCGCGTTTCTCTATTTTATCCCTTAATTATAATTAGATTGCTTTTCTCCAATTTTAATATTCCATTCAGTGATTAATCAATTGTTTTCAGATGAAATTGTAAAAAATAACCTTAATGTGGGGATTTTCCATTAATCTCAGGAGGCTATTCAGTTACAGCCTGTAATCCGGCAAAATATTCTCCAAACATTCGCTTTTGTCATTTTTAGTCCTTAATTATAATTAGATCGCTTTTCTCCAATTTTATTATTCCATTAATTGATACATCAATTGTTTTCAGATGAAATTGTAAGAAAATAACCTTAATGTGTGCATCTTCCGTTAATCTCAGGAGGCTATTCAGTTACATTCTGTAATCCGGCAATATATTCTCGAAACTTTCGCGCTTCTCTATTTTACACCTTAATTATTATTAGATTGCTTTTCTCCAATTTTATTATTCCATTCACTGATTCATCAATTGTTTTCAGATGAAATTGTCTGAAAATAAACTTAATGTGTGCATCTCCCATTAATCTCAGGAGGCTCTTCAGTTACATCCTGTAATCCGGCAATATATTCTCTAAACTTTCGCGTTTCTCTATTTTACCCCTTAATTATAATTAGATCAAATTTTTCTCCAATTTTATTATTCCATTCTCGTTTCACAATTTTACCCCTTAATTATAATTAGATCGCTTTTCTCCAATTTTATTATTCCATTCACTGATGCATCAATTGTTTTCAGATGAAATTGTAAGAAAATAACATTAATGTGTGCATCTTCCATTAATCTCAGGAGGCTATTCAGTTACATCTTGTAATCCGGCAAAATATTCTCGAAACTTTCGCGTTTCTCTATTTTATCCCTTAATTAAAATTAGATCGCTTTTCTCCAATTTTATTATTCCATTCACTGATTCATCAATTGTTTTCAGATGAAATTGTGAGAAAATAACCTTAATGTGTGCATCTTCCATTAATCACTGGAGCCTATTCAGTTACATCCTGTAACCCACCAAAAAATTCTCGAAACTTTCGCGTTTCTCTAATTTACCACTTAATTATAATTAGATCGCTATCCATTAACTTATTAATCAATTGTTCTCAGGTGAAATTGTAAGAAAATAACCTTAATGTGTGCATCTCCCACTGATCTCATGAGGCTATTCAGTTACATGCAGTAATCCGGCAAAATATTTTCGAAACTTTCGCGCTTCTCAATCTTACCCCTTAATTATAATTTGATCGCTTTTCTCCAAATTTATTATTCCATTCACTGATTCATCAATTGTTTTCAGATGAAATTGTGAGAAAATAACCTTAATGTCTGCATCTTCCATTAATCTCAGGAGGCTATTCAGTTACATCCTGTAAACCGGCAAAATATTCTCGAAACTTACGCGTTTGTCTATTTTACCACTTAATTATAATTTGATCGCTATCCATTCACTGATTCATCAATTGTTTTCAGAGGAAATTGTAAGAAAATAACCTTAATGTGTGCAGCTTCCATTAATCTCAGGAGGCTATTCAGTTACATACTGTAATCCGGGAACATATTCTCGAAACTTTCGTGTTTCTACATTTTACCCCATAATTATAATTAGATCGCTTTTCTCCAATTTTATTATTCCATTCCCTGATTCATCAATTGTTTTCAGATGAAATTGTAAGAAAATAAGCTTAATGTATGCAACTTCCATTAATCTCAGAAGGCTATTCTGTTATATCCTGTTATCTGGCAAAATATTCTCGAAACTTTCGAGTTTCTCTATTTTACCCCTTAATTATAATTAGATCGCTTTTCTCCAATTTTATTATTCCATTAATTTATTCATCAATTATTTTCAGAGGAAATTGTAAGAAGATAACCTTAATGTGTGCATCTTACATTAAATTCAGGAGGCTATTCAGTTACATCCTGTAAGCCGGCAAAATATTCTCGAAACATTCGCGTTTCTCTATTTTACACCTTAATTATAATTAGATCGCTTTTCTCCAATTTTATTATTCCATTCACTGATTCATGAATTGTTTTCAGATGAAATTGTAAGAAAATAACCTTAATGTGTGCAGCTTCCATTAATCTCAGGAGGCTATTCAGTTACATACTGTAATCCGGGAAAATATTCTCGAATCTTTCGCGTTTCTCTATTTTATCCCATAATTATAATTAGATGACTTTTCTCCAAATTTATTATTCCATTCACTGATTCATCAATGGTTTTTAGATGAAATTGTAAGAAAATAACGTTAACGTGTGCATCTTACATTAATCTCAGGAGGCTATTCAGTTACATGCTGTAATCCGGCAAAATATTCTCGAAACTTTCGCGTTTCTCTATTTTACCCCTTAATTATAATTAGATCGCTTTTCTCCAATTTTATTATTCCATTAATTGATTCATCAATTGTTTTCAGATGAAATTGTATGAAAATAAACTTAATGTGTGCATCTCCCATTAATCTCAGGAGGCTATTCAGTTACATCCTCTAATCCGGCAATATATTCTCGAAACTTTCGCGTTTCTCTGTTTAACCCCTTAATTATAATTAGATCAAATTTTTCTCCAATTTTATTCCATTCGCGTTCCTCAATTTTACTCCTTAATTATAATTAGATCGCTTTTCTCCAATTTTATTATACCATTCACTGATGCATCAATTATTTTCAGATGAAATTGTAAGAAAATAACCTTAATGTGTGCATCTTTCATTAATATCAGGAATCTATTCAGTTATATTCTGCAATCAAGGAAAATATTCTCGAAACTATCGCGTTTCTCTATTTTACCCCTTAATTATAATTAGATCGCTTTTCTCTAATTTTATTATTCCATTCACTGATTAATCAATTGTTTTCAGATGAAATTGTAAGAAAATAACATTAATGTGTGCATCTTCCATTAATCTCAGGAAGCTATTCTGTTACATCCAGTAATCCGGCAAAATATTCTCGAAACTTTCGCGTTTCTCTATTTTACCCCTTAATTATAATTAGATCGCTTTTCTCCAATTTTATTATTCCATTCACTGATTCATCAATTGTTTTCAGATGAAATTGTAAGAAAATAACCTTAATGGGTGCATATTTCATTAATATCAGGAATCTATTCAGTTATATACTGTAATCCAGCAAAATATTCTCGAAACGTTCGAGTTTCTCCATTTTACCCCTTAATTATAATTAGATCGCTTTTCTCCAATTTTATTATTCCATTCACTGATGAATCAATTGTTTACAGATGAAATAGTAAGAAAATAACCTAAATGTGTGCATTTTCCATTAATCTCAGGAAGCTATTCAGTTACATCCTGTAATCCAGCAAAATATTCATGAAACTTTCGCGTTTCTCTATTTTACATCTTAATTATAATTAGATCGCTTTTCTCCAATTTTATTATTCTATTCACTGATTAATCAATTGTTTTCAGATGAAATTGTCTGAAAATAACCTTAATGTTTGCATCTTCCATTAATCTCAGGAGGCTATTCGTTACATCCTGTAATCCGGCAAAATATTTTCGAAACTTTCGCGTTTCTCTATTTTACCCCTTAATTATAATTAGATCGCTTTTCTCCAATTTTATTATTCCATTTACTGATTCATCAATTGTTTTCAGATGAAATTGTAAGAAAATAACCTTAATGGGTGCATCTTCCATTAATCACTGGAACCTATTCAGTTACATCCTGTAACCGAACAAAATATTCTCGAAACTTTCGCGTTTCTCTATTTTACCACTTAATTATAATTAGATCGCAATCCATTCACTGATTCATCAATTGTTTTCAGCTGAAATTGTAAGAAAATAACCGTAATTTGTGTATCTTCCATTAATCTGAGGAGGCTATTCAGTTACATCCTGTAATCCGGCAAAATATTCTCGAAACTTTCGCGTTTCTCTCTTTTTCCCCTTAATTATAATCAGATCGATTTTCTCCAATTTTATTATTCCATTCACTGATTCATCAATTTTTTTCAGATGAATTTGTAAGAAAATAACCTTAATGTGTGTATCTTAAATTAATCTCTGGAAGCTATTCAGTTACATCCTGTAACCCGGCAAAATATTATCGAAAGTTTCGCGTTTCTCTATTTTATCCCTTAATTATAATTAGATTGCTTTTCTCCAATTTTAATATTCCATTCAGGGATTAATCAATTGTTTTCAGATGAAATTGTAAAAAATAACCTTAATGTGGGGATTTTCCATTAATCTCAGGAGGCTATTCAGTTACAGCCTGTAATCCGGCAAAATATTCTCCAAACATTCGTTTTTGTCATTTTTAGTCCTTAATTATAATTAGATCGCTTTTCTCCAATTTTATTATTCCATTAATTGGTACATCAATTGTTTTCAGATAAAATTTTAAGAAAATAACCTTAATGTGTGCATGTTCCGTCAATCTCAGGAGGCTATTCAGTTACATTCTGTAATCCGGCAATATATTCTCGAAACTTTCGCGCTTCTCTATTTTACACCTTAATTATTATTAGATTGCTTTTCTCCAATTTTATTATTCCATTCACTGATTCATCAATTGTTTTCAGATGAAATTGTCTGAAAATAAACTTAATGTGTGCATCTCCCATTAATCTCAGGAGGCTCTTCAGTTACATACTGTAATCCGGCAATATATTCTCTAAACTTTCGCGTTTCTCTATTTTACCCCTTAATTATAATTAGATCAAATTTTTCTCCAATTTTATTATTCCATTCTCGTTTCTCATTTTTACCCCTTAATTATAATTAGATCGCTTTTCTCCAATTTTATTATTCCATTCACTGATGCATGAATTCTTTCAGATGAAATTGTAAGAAAACAACATTAATGTGTGCATCTTCCATTAATCTCAGGAGGCTATTCAGTTACATCTTGTAATCCGGCAAAATATTCTCGAAACTTTCGCGTTTCTCTATTTTATCCCTTAATTATAATTAGATCGCTTTTCTCCAATTTTATTATTCCATTCACTGATTCATAAATTGTTTTCCGGTGAAATTGTAAGAAAATAAGCTTAATGTGTGCATCTCCTTCTGATCTCATGAGGCTATTCAGTTAGATCCTGTAAACCGGCAAAATATTCTCGAAACTTACGCGTTTGTCTATTTTACCACTTAATTATAATTTGATCGCTCTCCATTCACTGATTCATCAATTGTTTTCAGAGGAAATTGTATGAAAATAACCTTAATGTGTGCAGCTTCCATTAATCTCAGGAGGCTATTCAGTTACATACTGTAATCCGGGAACATATTCTCGAAACTTTCGCGTTTCTACATTTTACCCCATAATTAAAATTAGATCGCTTTTCTCCAATTTTATTATTCTATTCCCTGATTCATCAATTGTTTTCAGATGAAATTGTAAGAAAATAAGCTTAATGTATGCAACTTCCATTAATCTCAGAAGGCTATTCTGTTATATCCTGTTATCTGGCAAAATATTCTCGAAACTTTCGAGTTTCTCTATTTTACCCCTTAATTATAATTAGATCGCTTTTCTCCAATTTTATTATTCCATTAATTTATTCATCAATTGTTTTCAGATGAAATTGTAAGAAGATAACCTTAATGTGTGCATCTTACATTAAATTCAGGAGGTTATTCAGTTACATCCTGTAACCCGGCAAAATATTCTCGAAACATTCGCGTTTCTCTATTTTACACCTTAATTATAATTAGATCGCTTTTCTCCAATTTTATTATTCCATTCACTGATTCATGAATTGTTATCAGATGAAATTGTAAGAAAATAACCTTAATGTGTGCAGCTTCCATTAATCTCAGGAGGCTATTCAGTTACATACTGTAATCCGGGAAAATATTCTCGAAACTTTCGCGTTTCTCTATTTTATCCCATAATTATAATTAGATCACTTTTCTCCAAATTTATTATTCCATTCACTGATTCATCAATGGTTTTTAGATGAAATTGTAAGAAAATAACCTTAACGTGTGCATCTTACATTAATCTCAGGAGGCTATTCAGTTACATGCTGTAATCCGGCAAAGTATTCTCGAAACTTTCGCGTTTCTCTATTTTACCCCTTAATTATAATTAGATCGCTTTTCTCCAATTTTATTATTCCATTAATTGATTCATCAATTGTTTTCAGATGAAATTTTATGGAAATAACCTTAATGGGTGCATCTTTCATTAATATCAGGAATCTATTCAGTTATATTCTGCAATCAAGGAAAATATTCTCGAAACTTTCGCGTTTCTCTATTTTACCCCTTAATTATAATTAGATCGCTATTCTCTAATTTTATTATTCCATTCACTGATTAATCAATTGTTTTCAGATGAAATTGTAAGAAAATAACCTTAATGTGTGCATCTTCCATTAATCTCAGGAAGCTATTCTGTTACATCCTGTAATCCGGCAAAATATTCTCGAAACTTTCGCGTTTCTCTATTTTACCCCTTAATTATAATTAGATCGCTTTTCTCCAATTTTATTATTCCATTCACTGATTCATCAATTGTTTTCAGATGAAATTGTAAGAAAATAACCTTAATGGGTGCATCTTTCATTAATATCAGGAATCTATTCAGTTACATCCTGTAACCGACCAAAATATTCTCGAAACTTTCGCGTTTCTCTATTTTACCACTTAATTATAATTAGATCGCAATCCATTCACTGATTCATAAATTGTTTTCCGGTGAAATTGTAAGAAAATAAGCTTAATGTGTGCATCTCCTTCTGATCTCATGAGGCTATTCAGTTAGATCCTGTAAACCGGCAAAATATTCTCGAAACTTACGCGTTTGTCTATTTTACCACTTAATTATAATTTGATCGCTATCCATTCACTGATTCATCAATTGTTTTCAGAGGAAATTGTAAGAAAATAACCTTAATGTGTGCAGCTTCCATTAATCTCAGGAGGCTATTCAGTTACATACTGTAATCCGGGAACATATTCTCGAAACTTTCGCGTTTCTACATTTTACCCCATAATTAAAATTAGATCGCTTTTCTCCAATTTTATTATTCTATTCCCTGATTCATCAATTGTTTTCAGATGAAATTGTAAGAAAATAAGCTTAATGTATGCAACTTCCATTAATCTACGAAGGCTATTCTGTTATATCCTGTTATCTGGCAAAATATTCTCGAAACTTTCGAGTTTTTCTATTTTACCCCTTAATTATAATTAGATCGCTTTTCTCCAATTTTATTATTCCATTAATTTATTCATCAATTGTTTTCAGATGAAATTGTAAGAAGATAACCTTAATGTGTGCATCTTACATTAAATTCAGGAGGTTATTCAGTTACATCCTGTAACCCGGCAAAATATTCTCGAAACATTCGCGTTTCTCTATTTTACACCTTAATTATAATTAGATCGCTTTTCTCCAATTTTATTATTCCATTCACTGATTCATGAATTGTTATCAGATGAAATTGTAAGAAAATAACCTTAATGTGTGCAGCTTCCATTAATCTCAGGAGGCTATTCAGTTACATACTGTAATCCGGGAAAATATTCTCGAAACTTTCGCGTTTCTCTATTTTATACCATAATTATAATTAGATCACTTTTCTCCAAATTTATTATTCCATTCACTGATTCATCAATGGTTTTTAGATGAAATTGTAAGAAAATAACCTTAACGTGTGCATCTTACATTAATCTCAGGAGGCTATTCAGTTACATGCTGTAATCCGGCAAAGTATTCTCGAAACTTTCGCGTTTCTCTATTTTACCCCTTAATTATAATTAGATCGCTTTTCTCCAATTTTATTATTCCATTAATTGATTCATCAATTGTTTTCAGATGAAATTTTATGGAAATAACCTTAATGGGTGCATCTTTCATTAATATCAGGAATCTATTCAGTTATATTCTGCAATCACGGAAAATATTCTCGAAACTTTCGCGTTTCTCTATTTTACCCCTTAATTATAATTAGATCGCTATTCTCGAATTTTATTATTCCATTCACTGATTAATCAATTGTTTTCAGATGAAATTGTAAGAAAATAACCTTAATGTGTGCATCTTCCATTAATCTCAGGAAGCTATTCTGTTACATCCTGTAATCCGGCAAAATATTCTCGAAACTTTCGCGTTTCTCTATTTTACCCCTTAATTATAATTAGATCGCTTTTCTCCAATTTTATTATTCCATTCACTGATTAATCAATTGTTTTCAGATGAAATAGTAAGAAAATATCCTTAATGTGTGCATTTTCCATTAATCTCAGGAAGCTATTCAGTTACATCCTGTAATCCTGGAAAATATTCACGAAACTTTCGCGTTTCTCTATTTTACATCTTAATTATAAGTAGATCGCTTTTCTCCAATTTTATTATTCCATTCACTGATTAATCAATTGTTTTCAGATGAAATTGTCAGAAAATAACCTTAATGTGTGCATCTTCCATTAATCTCAGGAGGCTATTCAGTTACATCCTGTAATCCGGCAAAATATTTTCGAAACTTTCGCGTTTCTCTATTTTACCCCTTAATTATAATTAGATCGCTTTTCTCCAATTTTATTATTCCATTGACTGATACATCAATTGTTTTCAGATGAAATTGTAAGAAAGTAACCTTAATGTGTGAATCTTTCATTAATCTCAGGAATCTATTCAGTTATATCCTGTAATCCGGCAAAATATTCTCGAAACTTTCGCGTTTCTCTATTTTACCACTTAATTATAATTAGATAGCTTTTCTCTAATTTTATTATTCCAGTCACTGATTAATCTATTTTTTTCAGATGAAATTGTAAGAAAATAACCTTAATGTGTGCAGCTTCCATTAATCTCAGGAGGCTATTCAGTTACATCCTGTAAACCGGCAAAATAATCTCGAAACTTTCGCGTTTGTCTATTTTACCACTTAATTATAATTAGATCGCTATCCATTCACTGATTCGTCAATTGTTTTCAGATGAAATTGTAAGAAAATTCCTTAATGTGTGCAACTTCCATTAATCTCAGGAGGCTATTCTGTTATATCCTGTAATCTGGCAAAATATTCTCGAAACTTTCGCGTTTCTCTATTTTACCCCTTATTTATAATTAGATCGCATTTCTCCAATTTTATTATTCCATTAATTGATTCATCAATTGTTTTCAGATGAAATTGTAAGAAAAATACGTTAATGTGTGCATCTTCCATTAATCTCAGGAGGCTATTCAGTTACATCCTCTAATCCGGCAATATATTCTCGAAACTTTCGCGTTTCTCTGTTTAACCCCTTAATTATGATTAGATCAAATTTTTCTCCAATTTTATTATTCCATTCGCGTTCCTCAATTTTACTCCTTAATTATAATTAGATCGCTTTTCTCCAATTTTATTATACCATTCACTGATGCATCAATTATTTTCAGATGAAATTGTAAGAAAATAACCTTAATGTGTGCATCTTTCATTAATATCAGGAATCTAATCAGTTATATTCTGCAATCAAGGAAAATATTCTCCAAACTTTCGCGTTTCTCTATTTTACCCCTTAATTATAATTAGATCGCTTTTCTCTAATTTTATTATTCCATTCACTGATTAATCAATTGTTTTCAGATGAAATTGTAAGAAAATAACCTTAATGTGTGCATCTTCCATTAATCTCAGGAAGCTATACTGTTACATCCTGTAATCCGGCAAAATATTCTCGAAACTTTCGCGTTTCTCTATTTTACCCCTTAATTATAATTAGATCGCTTTTCTCCAATTTTATTATTCCATTCACTGATTCATCAATTGTTTTCAGATGAAATTGTAAGAAAATAACCTTAATGGGTGCATCTTTCATTAATATCAGGAATCTATACAGTTATATACTGTAATCCAGCAAAATATTTTCGAAACATTCGCGTTTCTCTATTTTACCCCTTAATTATAATTAGATCGCTTTTCTCCAATTTTATTATTCCATTTACTGATTCATCAATTGTTTTCAGATGAAATTGTAAGAAAATAACCTTAATGGGTGCATCTTCCATTAATCACTGGAGCCTATTCAGTTACATCCTGTAACCGACCAAAATATTCTCGAAACTTTAGCGTTTCTCTGTTTTACCACTTAATTATAATTAGATCGCTATCCATTCACTGATTCATAAATTGTTTTCCGGTGAAATTGTAAGAAAATAACCTTAATGTGTGCATCTCCCACTGATCTCATGAGGCTATTCAGTTACATGCAGTAATCCAGGAAAATACTCTCGAAACTTTCGCGTTTCTCAATTTTACCCCTTAATTATAATTTGATCGCTTTTCTCCAATTTTATTATTCCATTGACTGATACATCAATTGTTTTCAGATGAAATTGTAAGAAAGTAACCTTAATGTGTGAATCTTTCATTAATCTCAGGAATCTATTCAGTTATATCCTGTAATCCGGCAAAATATTCTCAAAATTTCGCGTTTCTCTATTTTACCACTTAATTATAATTAGATCGCATTTCTCTAATTTTATTATTCCAGTCACTGATTAATCTATTTTTTTCAGATGAAATTGTAAGAAAATAACCGTAATGTGTGCATCTTCCATTAATCTCAGGAGGCTATTCAGTTACATCCTGTAAACCGGCAAAATAATCTCGAAACTTTCGCGTTTGTCTATTTTACCACTTAATTATAATTAGATCGCTATCCATTCACTGATTCGTCAATTGTTTTCAGATGAAATTGTAAGAAAATTCCTTAATGTGTGCAATTTCCATTAATCTCAGGAGGCTATTCTGTTATATCCTGTAATCTGGCAAAATATTCTCGAAACTTTCGCGTTTCTCTATTTTACACCTTAATTATAATTAGATAGCTTTTCTCCTATTTTATTATTCCATTCACAGATTCATCAATTGTTTGCAGATGAAATTGTAAGTAAATAACCTTCACGTGTGCATCTTACATTAATCTCAGGAGGCTATTCAGTTACATGCTGTAATCCGGCAAAATATTCTCGAAACTTTCGCGTTTCTCTATTTTACCCCTTATTTATAATTAGATCAAATTTTTCTCCTATTTTATTAATCCATTCGCGTTTCTCAATTTTACCCCTTAATTCTAATTAGATCGCTTTTCTCCAATTTTATTATTCCATTCACTGATTCATCAATTGTTTTCAGACGAAATTGTAAGAAAATAAACTTAATGGGTGCATCTTTCATTAATATCAGGAATCTATTCAGTTATATCCTGTAATCCAGCCAAATATTCTCGAAATTTTCGCGTTTCTCTATTTTACCCCTTAATTATAATTAGATCGCTTTTTTTCAATTTTATTATTCCATTCACTGATTAATCAATTGTTTTCAGATGAAATAGTAAGAAAATAACCTTAATGTGTGCATCTTTCATTAATATCAGGAATCTATTCAGTTATATCCTGTAATCCGGCAAAATATTCTCGAAACGTTCGAGTTTCTCTATTTTACCCCTTAATTATAATTAGATCGATTTTCTCACATTGTATTATTCCAGTCATTCATTCATCAATTTTTTTGAGATGAAATAGTAAGAAAATAACCTTAATGTGTGCATCTTCCATTAATCTCAGGACGCTATTCAGTTATATCCTGTAATCCGGCTAAACATTCTCGAAGCTTTCGCGTTTCTCTAATTTATCCCTTAATTATAATTAGATAGCTTTTCTCAAATTTTATTATTCCATTCATTGATGCGTCAACTGTTTTCAGTTGAAATGGTAAGAAAATAACCTTAATCTGTGCATCTTCCATTAATCTCAGGAGGCTATTCAGTTACATCATGTAATCCGGCAAAATGTTCTCGAAACTTTCGCGTTTCTCTATTTTACCCCTTAATTATAAGTAGATCGCTTTTCTCCAATTTTATTAATCCATTCATTAATACATCAATTGTTTTCAGATGAAATTGTAAGAAAATAACCTTAATGTGTGCATCTTCCATTAATCTCAGGAGGCTATTCAGGTATATCCTGTAATCCGGCAAAATATTCTCGAAAGTTTCGCGTTTCTCTAAATTAACACTTAATTATAATTAGATCGCTTTTCTCAAATTTTATTATTCCATTCAATGATTCATCAATTGTTTTCAGATGAAATTGTAAGAAAATAACCTTAATGTGTGCATCTTCCATTAATCACAGGGGGCTATTCAGTTACATCTAGTAATCCGGCAAAATAAACTCGCAACTTTCGCGTTTCTATATTTTACCCCTTAATTATAATTAGATCGCTTTTCTCCAAATTTATTATTCCATTCACTGATTCATCAAATGTTTTCTGATGAAATTGTAAGAAAATAACCTTAATGTGTGCATCTTCCATTAATCACAGGAGGCTATTCAATTATATCCTGTAATCCGGCAAAATATTCTCGAAACTTTCGCGTTTCTCTAGTTTACCCCTTAATTATAATTAGACGCTTTTCTCCAATTTTATTATTCCATTCACTGATCCATCAATTGTTTTCAGATGAAATTGTAAGAAAATAACTTAATGTGTGCATCTTCCATTAATCTCAGGAGGCTATTCAGTTACATCCTTTAATCCGGCAAAATATTCTCGAAACTTTAGCGTTTCTCTATTTTACCCCTTAATTATTTTTATACCGCTTTTGTCCAAATTTATTATTCCATTCATTGATTCATCAATTGTTTTCAGGTGAATTTGTAAGAAAATAACCTTAATGTGTGCATCTTCTATTATTCTCAGGAGGCTATTCAGTTACATCCTTTAATCCGGCAAAATATTCTCGAAACTTTAGCGTTTCTCTATTTTACCCCTTAATTATAATTAGAACGCTTTTCAACAATTTTATTATTACATTCATTGATTCGTCAATTGTATTCAGATGAAATTGTAAGAAAATAACTTAATGTGTGCATCTTCCATTAATCTCAGGAGGCTATTCAGTTACATCCTGTATTCCGGAAAATATACTGGCAACATCGCCTTTCTCTATTTTACCACTTAATTATAATTTGATCGCTTTTCTCAAATTTTATTATTCCATTCACTGATTAATCAATTGTTTTCAGATGAAATAGTAAGAAAATAACCTTAATGTTTGCCTCTTGTATTAATCTCAGGAGGCTATTCAGTTACATCCTGTAATCCAGCAAAATATTCTCGAAACTTTCGCATTTCTCTATTTTACCCTTTAATTATAATTAGATCGCTTTTCACCAATTTTATTATTCCATTCATTGATTCATCAATTGTTTTCAGATGAAATTGTAAGAAAATAACCTTAATGTGTGCATCTACCATTAATCACAGGAGGCTATTCAGTTACATCCTGTAATCCGGCAAAATATTCACGAAACATTCGCGTGTCTCTATTTTTTTCCTTAATTATAATTAGATCGCATTTCTCCAATTGTATTATTCCATTCATTGATTCATCTATTGTTTTGAGATGAAATTGTAAGAAAATAAGCTTAACATGTGCATCTTCCATTAACCTGAGGAGGCTATTCAGTTACATCCTGTAATCCGGCAAAATGTTCTTAAAATTTTCTCGTTTCTCTATTTTACTGCTTTATTATATTTACATAGCTTTTGTCCAAATATATTATTCCATTCATTGATTCGTCTATTGTTTTGAGATGAAATTGTGGGAAAATAACCTTAATTCATGCATCTTACATTAAACTCATGAGGTTATTCAGTTACATCCTGTAAATCGGCAAAATATTCTCGAATCTATCACGTTTCTCTAATTTACTCCTTAATTATAATTAGACCGCTTTTCTCCAATTGTATTATTCCATTCATTGATTCATCTATTTTTGTCAGACGAAATTTTAAGAAAATAACCATAATGTGTGCTTCTGCTATTAATCTCAGGACGCTATTCAGTTACATCCTGTAATCCGGCAAAATATTCTCGAAACAATCGCGTTTTTCTATTTTACTCCTTAAATATAATTAGTTCGCTTTTCTCAAATTGTATTCTTCTATTCATTGATTCATCAATTGTTTTCAGATGAAATTGAAGGAAAACAACCTTAATGTATGCATCTTCCATTAATCTCAGGAGGCTATTCAGTTACATCCTGTAATCCAGTAAAATATTCTCGAAACTTTAGCGTTTCTCTATTTTACTCCTTAATTATAATTAGATCGCTTTTCTCCAAATATATTATTGCATTCATTGCTTCATCTATTGTTTTCAGATGAAATTGTAAGAAAATAAATTTAATGTGTGCATCTACCATTAATCTCAGGAGGCTATTCTGTTACATCCTGTAATCCGGCAAAATATTCTCGAAACTTTCGCGTTTCTCTATTTTACACCTTAATTATAATTAGATGGCTTTTCTCCAATTTTATTATTCCATTCACTGATTCATCAATTGTTTTCAGATGAAATTGTAAGAAAATAACCTTAATGTGTGCATCTTCCATTAAACTCAGGATGCTATTCAGTTCCATCCTGTAATCCGGCAAAATATTCTCTGAACTTTAGCGTTTCTCTATTTGACTCCTTAATTATAATTAGATCGATTGTCTCCAATCATGCGCGTTTCTATATTTTAATCCGTAATTATAATTAGATCGCTTTTCTCCAATTGTATTATTCCATTCATTGCTTGATCTATTGTTTTCAGATGAAATTGTGGGAAAATTACCTTCATGTATACATCGTCCATTAATCTCAGGCGGCTTTTCACTTACATACTGTAACCCTTCAAAATATTCTCGAAAATTTCACGTTTCTCTAATTTACTCCTTAATTATAATTAGATCGCATTTCTCCAATTCTATTATTCCATTCCTTGATTCATCTATTGATTTCAGAATAAATTGTTAGAAAATAACCTTAACATATGCCTCATCCATTAATCTGAGGAGTCTATTGAGTTACATCCTGTAATCCGGAAAAATATTCTCGAAACATTCGCGTTTCTCTATTTTACTCCTTAATTATAATTAGATCGCTTTTCTCCAATTGTATTATTCCATTCATTGATACATGTATTGTTTTCAGATGAAATTGTAAGAAAATAACCTTAATGTTTGCATATTCCATTAATCTCAGGAGCCTATTCAGTTGCATCCTGTAATCTGGCAAAATATTTTCGAAACATTGGCGTTTCTCTATTTTACTCCTGAATTATAATTACAAAGCTTTTCTCCAATTGTATTATTCCATTCATTGATTCATCTATTGTTTTAAGATGAAATTGTAAGAACATAACCTTAACGGGTGAATCTTCCATTAATTTCTGGAGGCTATTCGATTGCATCCTGTAATCCGGCAAAATATTCCCGAAACGTTCGCGTTTCTCTATTTTACTCCATAATTATAATTAGATTGCTTTTCACCAATTGTATTATTCCATTCTTTGATTAATCTATTGTTTTCAGATGAAATTGTAAGAAAATAACTTTGACCTGTGCATCTTCCATTAATCTCAGGAGTCTATTCAGTTACATCCTGTAATCCGGCAAAATATTCTCGTAACTTTTGCGTTTCTCTATTTTACTCCTTATTTATAATTCGATCGCTTTTCTCAAATTGTATTATTCCATTCATTCATTCATCTATTTTTTTAGATGAAATTGTAAGAAAATAACCTGAACGTGAGCATCTTCCATTAATTTCAGGAGGCTATTCAGTTACATCCTGTAATCCGGCAAAATATTCTCGAAACTTTTGCGTTTCTCTATTTTACTCCTTAATTATAATTAGATCGCTTTTCTCCAATTGTATTATTCCATTCATTGATACATGTATTGTTTTCAGATGAAATTGTAAGAAAATAACCTTAACGTGTGCATCTTCCATCAACCTGAGTAGGCTATTCCGTTAAATCCTGTAATCCAGCAAAATATTCTCGAAACTTTCACTTTTCTCTATTGTACTACTTAATTATAATTAGGTCGCTTTTCTCCATTTGCATTATTCCATTCATTGATTCATCTATTGTTTTCAGATGAAATTGTAAGAAAATAACCTTAACGTGTGCATCTTCCATTAATTTCTGGAGGCTATTCAGCTCCATCCTGTAATCCGGCAAAAAATTCTAGAACCATTCGCGTATCTCTATTTTACTCCGTAATTATAATTAGATCGCTTTTCTCCAATTGTATTATTCCATTCATTGATCCATCAATTTTTTTCAGATGAAATTGTAAAGAAATAACCTTAATGTGTGCATTTTCCATAAATCTCAGGAAGCTATTCAGTTATATCCTGTAATCCGGCAAAATATTCCCGAGACTTTCGCGTTTCTCTATTTTACTCCTTAATTATAATTAGATTGCTCTTCCCCAATTGTATTATTCCATTCTTTGATTAATGTATTGTTTTCAGATGAAATTGTAAGAAAATAACCTTGACGTGTGCATCTTCCATTAATCTCAGGAGTCTATTCAGTTACATCCTGTTGTCTGGCAAAATATTCTCGAAACATTTGTATTTCTCTATTTTACTCCTTAATTATAATTTGATCGCGTTTCTCCAATTGTAATATTCCATTCATTGATTCATCTATTGTTTTCAGATTAAATTGTAAGAAAATAACCTTAATGTGTGCATCTTCCATTAATCTCAGGAGTCTATTCTGTTACATCCTGTAATCCAGCAAAATATTATCGAAACATTCGCGTTTCTCTGTTTTACACCTTAATTCGATCGCTTTTCTCCAATTGTATTATTCCATTCATTGACTCATCTATTGCTTTCAGATAAATTTGTAAGAAAATAAACTTAACGTGTGCATCTTCCATTCATTTCAGGAGTCTATTCAGTTACCTCCTGTAATCCAGTAAAATATTCTCGAAACTTTCGCGTTTCTCTATTTTACTCCTTAATTATAATTAGATCGCTTTTCTCCAAATGTATTATTCCATTCATTGATTCATCTATTGTTTTCAGATGAAATTATGTGAAAATAACCTTAACGTGTGCATCTTCCATTATTCTGTGGAGTCTATTCAGTTACATCCTGTTGTCCGGCAAAATATTCTCGAAAAATTCTCGTTTCTCTCTTTTACTCCTTAATTATAATTAGATCGCGTTTCTCCAATTGTATTACTCCATTCATTGATTCATCTATTGTTTTCAGATAAAATTGTAAGAAAATAACCTTAACGTGTGCATCTTCCTTACATTTCAGGAGGCTATTCAGTTACATCCTGTAATCCGGCATAATATTCTCGAAACTTTCGCGTTTCTCTATTTTCATCATTAATTATATTTAGATCTCTTTTCTGCAATTGTTAATATTCCATTCATTGATTCATCTATTGTTTTCAGATGAAATTTTAAGAAAATGACCTTAATGTGTGCATCTTCAATTAATCTCAGGAGTCTATTCAGTTACATCCTGCAATCCGGCAAAACATTCTCGAAACTTTCGCGTTTCTCTATTTTACTACTTAATTATAAATAGATCGCTTTTCTCCAATTGTATTATTCCATTATTTGATTCATCTATTGTTTTCAGATGAATTTGTCAGAAATTAACATTAACGTGTCCATCTTCCATTAATGTGAGGAGGCTATTCACTTACATCCTGTAATCCGAAAAATATTCTCGATACATTCGCGTTTCTCTATTTTACTCCATAATTATAATTAGATTGCTTTTCACCAATTGTATTATTCCATTCTTTGATTAATCTATTGTTTTCAGATGAAATTGTAAGAAAATAACTTTGACCTGTGCATCTTCCATTAATCTCAGGAGTCTATTCAGTTACATCCTGTAATCCGGCAAAATATTCTCGTAACTTTTGCGTTTCTCTATTTTACTCCTTATTTATAATTCGATCGCTTTTCTCAAATTGTATTATTCCATTCATTCATTCATCTATTTTTTTAGATGAAATTGTAAGAAAATAACCTTAACGTGTGCATCTTCCATCAACCTGAGTAGGCTATTCAGTTAAATCCTGTAATCCAGCAAAATATTCTCGAAACTTTCACTTTTCTCTATTGTACTACTTAATTATAATTAGGTCGCTTTTCTCCATTTGCATTATTCCATTCATTGATTCATCTATTGTTTTCAGATGAAATTGTAAGAAAATAACCTTAACGTGTGCATCTTCCATTAATTTCTGGAGGCTATTCAGCTCCATCCTTTAATCCGGCAAAAAATTCTAGAACCATTCGCGTATCTCTATTTTACTCCGTAATTATAATTAGATCGCTTTTCTCCAATTGTATTATTCCATTCATTGATCCATCAATTTTTTTCGGATGAAATTGTAAGGAAATAACCTTAATGTGTGCATTTTCCATAAATCTCAGGAAGCTATTCAGTTACATCCTGTAATCCGGCAAAATATTCCCGAGACTTTCGCGTTTCTCTATTTTACTCCTTAATTATAATTAGATTGCTTTTCCCCAATTGTATTATTCCATTCTTTGATTAATGTATTGTTTTCAGATGAAATTGTAAGAAAATAACCTTGACGTGTGCATCTTCCATTAATCTCAGGAGTCTATTCAGTTACATCCTGTAATCCGGCAAAATATCCTCGAAACATTTGTGTTTCTCTATTTTACTCCTTAATTATATTTAGAGAGCTTTTCGCTAATTGTATTATTCCATTCATTGATTCATCAATTGTTTTCAGAGGAAATTGTAAGAAAATAACCTTAACGTGTGCATCTTACATTAATCTGAGAAAGCTATTCAGTTACATTCTGTAATCCGGCAAAATATTCCCGAAACATACGCGTTTCTCTATGTTACTCCTTAATTATAATTAGATTTGCTTTTCTCCAAATATATCATTCAATTCATTGATTGATCTATTTTTTTTCAGATGAAATTGTAAGAAAATAACCTTAATGTGTGCATCCTCCATTAATCTCAAGAGTCTATTCAGTTACATCCTGTAATCCGGCAAAATATTCTCGAAACATTCGCGTTTCTCTATTTTACTCCTTAATTATAATTAGACCGCTTTTCTCCAATTGTATTATTCCATTCATTGATTCATCTATTTTTTTCAGATGAAATTGTGGGAAAATATCCTTAACGTGTGCATCTTCGATTAATCTGAGGAGTCTATTCTGTTATATCCTGTAATCAGGTAAAATATTCTCGAAACTTTCGCATTTCTTTATTTTACACCTTAATTATAATTAGACCGCTTTTCTCCAATTGTATTATTCCATTCATTGCTTCATCTATTGTTTTCAGATGAAATTTTAGGAAAATAACCTTAATGTATGCACCTTCAATTAATCTCAGGAGGCCATTACCTTACATCCTGCCATCCAAAAATAATTTTCTTGAATCTGTCGCGTTTCTATATTTTACTCCTTAATTATAATTAGATCGCTTTTCCCCAATTGTATGATTCCATTCATTGCTTCATCTATTGTTTTCAGATGAAATTGTAGGAAAATAAACTTAATACATGCTTCTCCCATTAATAACAGGAGGCTATTCACTTACATCCTTCAATCCGGCAAAATATTCTCGAAATTTTCGCGTTTCTCCATTTTACTCCTTAAGTATTATTAGATCGATTTTCTCCAATTGTATTATTACATTCATTGCTTCATCTATCGTTTTCAGATGGAATTGTGGGAAAATAACATTAATGTATGTATCTTCAATTAATCTCAAAAGGATATTCTCTTACATCCTGTAATCCGGCAAAATATTCTCGAAATTTGACGTTTCTCTCTTTTACTCCTTAATTATAATTACATCGCTTTTCTCCAAATGTATTATTCCATTCATTGCTTCATCTATTGATTTCAGATGTAATTGTGGGAAAATAACCTTAATGTATGCATCTTCCTTAATCTCAGGAGGCTATTCACTTTCTTCCTACAATCCTCAAAATATTCTCGTAACAATCGCGTTTCAGATGAAATTTTGGGAAAATAACCTTTAATCTCAGGAGGCTATTTACTTACATGCTGTCATCCAGCAAAATATTCTCGAAAATTTCGCGTTTCTCTATTTTACTCCTTAATTACTATAAGATCGCTTGTCTCCAATTTAATTATTCCATTTATTGCTTCATCAATTGTTTTCAGATGAAATTGTGGGAAAATAACCTTAATGTATGCATCGTCCATTAATCTCGGGAGGCTATTCACTTACATCCTGTGATCCGTCTAAATATTCACGAAACTTTCACGTTTCTCGATTTTACTCCTTAATTATAATTAGATCGCTTTTCTCCAATTGTATTAATCCATTCATTGCTTCATCTATTGTTTTCAAATGAAATTGTGGGAAAATAACCTTAATGTATGCATCTTCCATTAACATCAGTAGGCTATTCACTTACATCATGTAACCCGGCAAAATATTCTCGAAAATTTCTTGTTTCTCTATTTACAGCCTAATTATAATTAGATCGCTTTTCTCTAATTGTATTATTCCATGAATTGCTTCATCCATTGTTTTCAGATGAAATTATGGGAAAATAAGCTTAATGTATGAATCTTCCATTAATCTCAGGAGGCTATGCACTTACATCCTGCAATCAGGCAAAATATTCTCGAAACTTTCACGCTTCTCTCTTTTACTCCTTAATTATAATTAGATTGCTTTCCTCCGATTGTACTATTCCATTCCTTGCTTCATCTATTGATTTCAGATGAAATTGTGGAATAATAACCTTAATGTATGCATCTTTCATTAATCTCAGGAGGCTATTCACTTACATCCTTTAATTCGCCAAAATATTCTCGAAAGTTTCACGTTTCTCTACTTTACTCCATAATTATAATTAGATCGTTTTCTCCAATTCTATTCCATGCATTGCTTCATCCATTGTTTTCAGATGAAATTTATGGAAAATAAACTTAATGTATGCATCTTCCATTAATCTCAAAAACTATTCACTTACATCCTGTAATCCGCAAAGTACTCTCGAAACTTTCACGTTTCTCTCTTTTACTCATTAATTATAATTACATCGCTTTTCTCCAATTCTATTAATTCCTGGCATTGCTTCATCCATAGTTTTCAGATGAAATTGTGGGAAAATAACATTGATGTATGCATCTTCCATTAATCTCAGGAGGCTATTCACTTACATCCTGTAATCCGGCAAAATATTCTCGAAACTTTCGCGTTTCTCTATTTTCCTCCTTAATTATAATTAGATCGCTTTTCTCCGATTGTACTATTCCATTCCTTGCTTCATCTATTGATTTCAGATGAAATTATGGGAAAATAACTTTAATATATGCATCTTCCTTAATCTCAGGAGGCTATTCACTTACATCCTGTAATCCGGCAAAATATTCTCGAAACTTTCGCTTTTCCCTATTTTACTACTTAATTATAGTTAGATCGCTTTTCTCCAATTCTATTATTCCATGGATTGCTTCATCCATTGTTTTCAGATTAAATTGTGGGAAAATAACCTTAATGTATGCATCTTTCATTAATCTCAGGAGGCTATTCACTTACATCCCTTAATTAGGCAAAATATTTTCGAAAGTTTCACGTTTCTCTATTTTACTCCATAATTATAATTAGATCGCTTTTCTCCATTTCTGTTATTCCATGGATTATTTGATCCATATTTTTCAGATGAAATTGTTGGAAAATATCCTTAATATATGCATCTTGCATTAATCTCAGGAGGCTATTAACTTACATCCTGTAATGCGGCAAAATATTATCGAAACTATCGCGTTTCTCTATTTTACTCCTTAATTATTATTAGATCGCTTTTCTTCAATTCTATTATTCCATGCATTGCTTCATACATTGTTTTCAGCTGAAATTTTGAGAAAATAACCTTAATGTATACATCTTCCATTAATCTCAGGAGGCTATTTACTTACATCCTGTAATCCGGCAAAACATTCTCAAAAATTTGAAAATAACCTTAATGTATACATCTTCCATTAATCTCAGGAGGCTATTTACTTACATCCTGTAATCCGGCAAAACATTCTCAAAAATTTCACGTTTCTCACTTTTACTCCTTAATTATAATTAGATCGCATTTCTCCGATTGTTTTATTCCATTCATTACTTCATCTATTGTTTTCAGATGAAATTGTTGGAAATAAACTTAATGTATACATCTTCCATAAATCTCAGGAGGCTATTCACTTACATCCTGCAATGCGGCAAAATATTCTCGAAACTTTCTCTTTCCTCTATTTTACTACTTAATTATAGTTAGATCGCTTTTCTCCAATTCTATTATTCCATGCATTGCTTCATCCATTTTTTTTCAGATAGAATTGTGGGAAAATAACCTTAATGTATGCATCTTCCATTAATCTCAGGAGGCTATTGACTTACATCCTGTAACCCTGCAAAATATTCTCGAAAATTTTACGATTCTCTATTTTACTCCTTAATTATAATTAGATCGCTTTCCTCCAATTGTATTATTCCATTCATTGCTTGATCTATTGTTTTCAGATGAAATTGTGGGAAAATTACCTTCATGTATACATCGTCCATTAATCTCAGGCGGCTTTTCACTTACATACTGTAACCCTTCAAAATATTCTCGAAAATTTCACGTTTCTCTAATTTACTCCTTAATTATAATTAGATCGCTTTACTCCAATTGCATTATTCTATTCATTTCTTCATCTATTCTTTTCAGATGAAATATTGGGTCTTTCTAATGACATTTTCAATTTACTATTTTTAATTTGTAATATCATTCTCTTGTAATATTCTATAATTTAAACTTTGTTATCATCTGACGGGAGTTTCATTTCAAAATTGATAATTTAAATTTAAATATACCATTCTTTAACTGTTAACAATAGTAATAATATTAGCTCCATTCCTTTAAAATGAGACACTTCCGAAGTCACCTAAAATTAAATTTTAACTATGGAATCAAACTAAAATCTATATATATTTCAAATAATCAAATATAGATAAAGATTGTAAAATGTATATATAGTTTATGTACGAGGATAAATGATTTTTTGTGTAAATTATCTCATGTGTTTCTATGTGTTTTTTGGACTTGTTAATGATCGTATGTATGTAGGGATTCACATGAATACATTTGTGAGACATATATGAATAAATTAAAATTAATATTACCCTCAAATACTATTAAATAATGAAACCTAATCTTTAATTTAGTTTACCAATATAATAAATAAAAATTACATTCATAAATTAATTTTAAATATTAAAATAGATGTTATTGTTACTGTTTTTTCTTTAGATATTGTGGAAATACAATTAGTCGGGTAAATAAACTATTAAAATTTTAAATATTTCTTTATGTCCTAGTTAAATATGTTTATTACAATAATAGTTATATTTAGTCCCGAAACTATTTACTTAAAAAATTAAAGATTTTAGTTAATAACAATTTTTTTTTCAGATATCGAATTTTCTATCAAACATTGTAAGCTATCTTTTACATAATTTTGTTAAAACAAAATTATAACAACTCCATCTCGCTTTCCCCCCTATCTCTCTCTTTACCATAAGACTCACTTGTATACATTTTCTACATTTCACTTCCGTTTTGTTAACCATCTAAATAGGTCATGGTTCTGTCACTCCTCCTACTCCAATATAAAACATACTTAAGAGAGATCTAAAATTAACCCCTCCCTATACTTTATATTGTCTGTTTAACTGTCACTCTCAACCCCCTCTATTAAATTACAAAAATTACACTACCCACCAATTTCTAATCCCATTTTTCCTCTCAATTCGTTGTTGGAAGTTTTACCTGATGATCCTGAATCCTTAAAAAAGGATTTTGGGTGAAATAAATTATCGTAATGGTAACTTAAAGTGGTTTGTTTTTCATTACATATATATATATATATATATATAACTATGAACCTAAAGAGCCAGTCAATATATATATATATATATATATATATATATATATATATATATATATATATATATATATATATATATATATATATATATATATAATGACACGCATAAGTATTGGATACATGTTATTTTCTGTTATAACTCTAGTTTATGTTCGCCATTTTGCCTGATATTTGGTAAGTAACATCTTGTAAAGTTGTTTTAGCATGTGGAAGGAAAATTAAAAACTCATGGTTGAACCATTTTTTTTATCAAAGTTCAAAATTACCCTACAAGTTTTTCCCACTGATCTACCGTTACCCCATTCTTCCTTGTATAATTCCTCTAATTGCTTGATATTTTGTGGATTCCGCTTATGAACTTTAAACTTCAAAGTATTCCACAAATTCTCAATTGGATTCAAGTCAGGAGAGTGACTTGGCCAATTGAGAGTACTAATACCGTTATTTTCAAACCATTTCTTTGTAAGTTTTGCGGTATGTTTGGGATCATTGTCGTGTTGAAGCACGAAATTCCGACCATGTTCTAAAGAAGTTGCAGATTTCTGAAGGTTCTTCTCTAGAAACTCCCTGTACATGCTACCATTCATTCTAACATGGATAACTTGTCACTCACCAGTACCCATGGATGAAAAGCATCCCCATATCATAATGGAAGCACCTCAAACTTAACTGTGGGGATGGTATTGCGCTTGTTGAAGGCAGTGACATTTTTTCGCCAAACTCTTGTCGCCGTGTTCCTTCTGAATAGTTCAACTTTCATTTCATCCGACCAGATTACCTTTTCCCAAAAGTGTATACCTTTCTTTTCATAAATTTCGACAAACTTTAATCGGTCTTTGACATGTTTGGTTTTCGGTAAAGGTACTTTTCTTGGTGATATTGAATGAAAGCCTCTATGATATAGAGCTCTGCTAATGGTATCGTTACTTACATTAATTCCAGCACCCTCAAGATCAGTTTTAATTTCAGAACGAGTAATGAAGGGTTTTTTTTTTTGCACATTTCTGCTGATCCACCTTGAAGTACTCTCATTTATTTTTCTCGGTCTTCCATTTCTTGGAAGGTTTGCTGTACCGTCGCAATACTTCTTATACTTTCTGATGATATTTCCTACTGTACTTAGTGCTAGATTAATTTATGCGCTAATTTTTTGGTAACCTTGTCCTCCTTTGTGACATTCAATGATTCTATTTCGCATATCTCCGGATAATTCTTTAGTTTTTGCTATTTTTAATCCTTGAATTGCAGAATGCACATCAAAGAGTCAGATGATTAGTTGCACTATCTTGTAAACAATTGTGTGCTTCTCTGATTGGTCAGAGATAACATTCCAATACTATCGAAAATTTGAATATTTAAATTCTTTTAAAATACAAAGTTTTGATAGGAAATTTGAAAAAATTGTCATGTATCCAATACTTTTGCATAGGGAAATTTTGAACTTTGATAAAAAAAATGGATTCAACTATGAGTTTTTAATTTTCCTTCCAAACACTGATATCTAAAGTAATCAAAATAGTTGTTACGATAGGACAGTGAAAGAAAAATAACTGAAACCATAAGATTGCATTAATAAATAAATAAGTAAATAAATATTTGATACCATATGATTGAAACAAAATTTAAATTTTATGAAATATAAGTTTGTCTCAACTTTAATTTACCCATGAGGGGGTTGCTAAACTGTAAAACAAAACAACCAACCAGTTGTTTCTTCACTGGAAGACATTGGTAGAAAAATATTTTAGTTGTAGAGGCAATGTTTGTAGAATCCTGTTGTTGCTATCTTTCAATCATCCTGTCTAATCTGTCTGCACTTCCGCAGCACTTTGATATTTTTGACAGGATCTTTGTCAATAATTCCAAGATGGAAACTGCCTTTTGATCCTGTTTTCTCTATCTCTCCCAGAGCTTTTAATTATTCCCTTTTCTTCAATGGATCCTGAAATTTCAAAATGTGTATAAGTTTAAGAACAGATCTAGCATACATGATAAACATGAAGGAAATATCACATTATTATTTACCAGAAGTAAGTTTATATTTTTTAATTAATTTAAATTTTGAAAATCAGGACATAAATTAAACAAAGAAAAAAGGATAAAATTAACAAGGACAAAGGCAAACATTACCCTATTTTAATCAAATTTCAAAGTTAAATTTGAAATAAAAAAAAGAGAAGGAAAGAAATAGTATTACTTACCTAAATGGAAATTGTTTATTTCAATGAAAGAAACTCACACAATGTTTTAAAGAAATGTCAGTTTGAAAATACAAAATGTTTAATTTCTTTTTCAAATAATTGAGTCTGTTGTATACAATTGCAAAATAACTAATTAATTTTACATTGCAAATAAACAGTGGTTGAAATTTCAATATTGAATGTAATAAAAATAACAGCAAATGTTTATAATTGTTTGAACTTTGATAATTCTCATTGAAAAAAATTCTGGGACAAGATTCAAAAACTAATTATTTTATTACTGTTGATTAAAATAAGATTTTATAATGTGTTTTTCTTTTTTTTTTGAGAATTAGTGTAATTTTTTTTTACTGAAAAAATAACAAAACCTACATTCCATATGAGAAAAAAAGAAATGATTTTCATTGCTGACCACAACCTAAATACATTGTATTTAATATCAATTTTGCCTCTAGAAATTGAGTATTTTATATTTGTGTTTCTTTGATTTATTGAGAATGAGTTTAATGTTGCAATTGGAAAAGATTTATTATTTGTTTTCAATAAAGAAAAAGATTTTTTTTGACAGCCTTAAATCTTTCAATGATCACCAGAATGAAATTCCAATCATCCAATTTTGAACCTAAACTTAATTAACTTTAACGGAAATATCTAATTTCCTCAAAAAATATATTCTGTTAATCATATCAAACCCCAACTTTCAAATTGAGTGCAATAACGACAGTTCCAAAATCAAATATTATCATCCTGTCTGGTTCTGCTGTTTTGTTTCTCTTCAATTTGGCCAATGTAGATTTCACTTCAGATTTCTATGACTTGAAACGTTGTAATAAATATGGCGACAAAGATGAGCACAATAGTCCAAATAATGTAAATAATGTACAATCAGAAAGCGTCTTTGCATAAACTCAGTCTGGAACCTGGCATGTTTAGTTATGCTGATTGAGAACTAATTTTAATATTTATTATCCAATGAGGACGTTGTTCAATGACAGAATTAAGGAAACTTAGGTGTGATCCACTTTTTGCACAAAAATTGAACAAGTTATTTTAGCAATTTGTAATGTTGTAAAATTAGAATTCTACAATTGTAATGAATTTTTTTTTTAAATCCTGATCTCAGGTACAATAAATAAAAATATTTTGACCAGATTCCTGGCTTTGTTTACAAAAGGTAACATTTTATGTTTATTTCTGTTCATTGTATTAACAGTTTAATCATTAAACATAGTGAGTAATGATAGTCATGTTATTTAAAAATATGTGCATTTATCTCGTTTTTAGGTGTGATGTGGTTACATGGGTCATGAAGCAGCTATCAACAGACAAAAACGCACAGCCCTGGGAGATTCAGGGAAGAGATTTGCTGCTCTTATAAGCATTAAAAGATTTTAAAAAATTACAAAGAAATTGTTGAGCAAAATATTAAAATAAATAGCACCGTATTTGCCTGCTTACAAGACGCACCCTAATATTGGAAAGAAATTTCTAAGAAGAAAAAGTCATTCTCATACAACAACACATTCACCATGCATCCCTTAAATACTAGCGCCACATATTGTTTACCTTAATCACTCGTCCGATTTTGTTTGTATGGAAGTGGCATACTAGACAAAAGCAGAAAGACTCCCACCACTGCTCATAAGCAGAGCATGTTTAAGATTATGGCTCGGCTCCAGGAAGGTTTATATAGTCTTGGAAATACTTGTAACAGCTAAGTACTGATGTTACATCATAAAAAGCTGAATTAGATAGATAGCTAACATCATAGTGTAATGAATCAATATACAAATCCATGTACCAATCAGTGAAGCCAATTAGATGACCGACCAAGCTTACTTGAGCCTAGGCGTTGCCTTACATTCGTCTTGGAAAAAAAAGGGTGTCTTGTAAGCCGGAAAATACGGTAATTCATTAAATTTATGTTTAAATAATTTAACAGGTAAAGAATAGTTATCATCTGTTACCAAATTTACATATTTAGTCAATATTATTCTAATCCACAGTTTTTAAACATTTCAACCACAAAAGTATAAAACTCAATAAATATTGAATATAAAAGATTTAAATTCTTACTTGCCAACAGGCGTCACTCATTTCTGTTCTCCCTTTTCTTAAAAATGAAAATAATCCAAGGTAAATAACTCTTTTATTTCTGATAAGAGTTGTTTCCCTTGGCGGAATGACCTATGGATTGATATTTTTAGGGCATACAAATTTTATATAGATTGATATTACATACACAAAACGCATTTTTAATAATCTAAATTTTTCTTTTAAGTTAAATTTTGGTTTTATTTTCGTAAAAATAATTTAAATTAGTTTTTAGATATTTTTAACATTGGTATAGTCACTCTTCAATTTATAGACCAAAAAAAAAAAAAAAAACGAAGAAATGATTGAAGTTCAAAATCCCTTAAAAATCTAATGTCTGTCCTGGAGAACGTTTTCAAATAATTAATCCTTAAATTTCGTAATTTATCAGAATTTTGTAAAAATAATACTTTTTCTTTAAACAGTGAAAATAATGGTTATTTACACATGGCAGGCCGTGAACAGCTGTCAAAATTATAAACTAACAACAGTACTGTCGCGGTATTGATGGCCTAAATCAATTCGTACATTTTTTTACTTGACGAATGTGTAAGCAAACCGCAAAAGCAACAAGAGAAACAACAAGAAAGAACACAAAAATCCGTCAATATGTCATTCATCACCTGTCAAGTGACGCGAAAATTTATGACCTGCTTTGTTTTATTTTCAAATTACATCTTTTCGGCGCAGAAGCTAAGTTAAGTTTGGTTCAAAATATTTTAAATAAACATTTTAATTTCTGATTTTCTTAAAATAAGTTTTGAAAAAATGATAATTGATATTTACAAGAATTTCAAAGGGAGATTTCCAGTTTTTGTATAAAATGGAAAAAAAATGGTCAATTTTGCTGACTCAAAAAAAAAAACAAGATTTTTAACGAAAATTTCGTTCCGATTAAAAAAATGTAAAAAAAAAAAATACCCACAAAATACTTTGATCTTTCCTCTTAACAAACATTTAGTCGATAAAATTTTGTTTTGTCAAGTTTGGCGTCTTTTTCTTCCTGCTATGCTCTTTTTTTAGCGATCTCCTGGCGGTACCTACCTATCTCTCTCTCTCTCTATATATATATATATATATATATATATATATATATATATATATATATATATATATATATATATATATATATATATATATATATATATATATATATATATATATAAAATGAACATTCTTTCATAATCAACATATCTAATTAATAATTAATCAAATGAATGTAAAAACAGGTGATAGATTACTTCATTTTCCTGGTTTTTATCCAAAATATATACTCCAGTTTGCGTAGTTGCTGGATATTTTCCAAATAAATCAAAATCTACATAGAAGGATAAAAGCCATCATGGAAATATATATAATCAAATTAATAGAACGGTGTACAAACCAAGAAAAAATCTTCTTCCCCCAAATATAGACTGGTATTTTAATTTAAAAAATCCTACTAATTAATAAGTCTCAAAGATTTGACTTTAATCGAATAAGTGGATTAGTGTTAGACTTTCAAAGAATCTATTTTTACTTGAATGTGTCCCCTGTTTTGCTTAGATTAGGAAAAGTATATGAATAAAAAACATTAATGTTAAGAAAGGCTTACTATTAAAATGTTGTGCAGTTGTTCTGGCACATTAACAAAAGTAAAAAAAAAATTTGAAACTTTCGGAAAAATAGCAATCATGTTGGTTTTGATAAACTGTAAAATTGGACCCCCATTAAACGACTTTGAGGTGCGGGTATAAAAATGAATTTCAAAATTGGAAATTTATGGTATGATCAGCTTCATGTAAAGAAAGAATGGACTAAGTCTAAAACTTAGTCTCTCCCCACTTTTTTTAATAACTGGAAGGGGCCGACTTACTCACACCCGCAGTACAGAAGATAATTTGGTGAATTTTAGGCATCTGACCAATTTGGCTTCAACACAAGAATTGTCGTTACCAGAACAAGAGTTTAATTAACTATATATGCCTACTTCCTATAGGAAGTGAAATATTTGAGCCCAAAATGAAAGGCATAATACACTGGCGGGAGATTAATTGGGGGTGGGGGACTTTGAGTATCACATTTTTGAAAAGACTTCATAAATTAACTGTATGTTCATTCTGGGGTTCGGGGCCCCTATTCACAGCTATGATTGTATGTAATGATTAAACTTTAATAAAAAAAAAAAAGTATATTAACTCTTGAAGTAAGTTTCAAATATTTGTTGTTTTATTGGTTAACATGTTTGAGATCAAAAGGTGGGATAAGGTAAATACCAATTGTAAATTTTTCGTTGTACATCGTAGGTTCTTTTTCAGAGTTTATCAACATGACAATTTTGAGGCGTATTACCACCAATAAGAAAATTCACTTCTATTCGGTTTTAAACTATGTATTAACAAAAACTGTTATTTTCTATATATACCCATAACCACTGTAGTAAACAAAAAGAAGAAAGTGACGAGAGCGGGGTCAGAAAGTGCAGTGCGCCGTTCGCCGGCAGACCAGCTTTTCTTCCTTCGTCGTCGGTCGCCTCAAGGAAATGGATTGCGGGCAGTCGTAAAACAGACACCAACTCAGCCGGGCCTACTTCGACTTCCTCTTCGTCCGTCCGACAGTCAGTCAGTCAGTCAGTCAGTCAGTCAATTCGTACGTCCAAATCTATTGCACGAAGTCCGCCAAATGATCCGAACTTTCTGAGTCGTGCTTCTGGCATCTCGCTTTTTATGCCTGTCTGATACGGCAGAAATTTGCATGTGTGCGAATATCGTCTCGTTTTGGACGAGATCGGCGCGCATAAATTGTGTCTTCAATAGCGGTCATATTTCTTTTCCGCGTTACAACATTGGGGATTTATTGTTTGAGCCCAGCCCTCCACAAAATCTATATACATGGGGTTTAGGTAGAATTTCCTTGAGTGGATGTGGTATTGTGGTGTATGTTTGGCAGTGTTGTGTGGATGAGATGTTGTGGTGAAAGGGACAATGTTTTGGAAGATTGGGTCAGTAAATGAGGCTAGCTAAGTTAGAGGTAAGACAGGTTGAAGACCAGCCCCACCCCTCCCAATTTTGCCCACGTGGCACATTTGTACTTTTGTACAATAAATACCTATTTTCCGCGTTACTATGCAGGCTTTTGTCATTGCTTTGCGGGCGGATATACGTGTTAAGTTCCAACCCTGTCATTTTTCGTCTGTCGGCTGGACGATAGCCGAAAACTCGTTTTGTGCAATTAACTACCTGTCAGAATAGTAAGTCGGACATTTGTCATTATTTTTTGTGCTTTGTTTTTGTATATTTTAACTGTTTGTTTGTCTCCTGAATTGTGTGGTGAATACCCTCCGCTATAGCGGAGGTGATCCAGGAAAAAGGGCCATTGGCCAGTACGTCGACTGCACCATCAGCTTGGGTGCTGGAAAGGTCCAAAAAAGGGTCAGAATATTACAGGAGTCTCCGAAATGAATACAAAGAGTTCATCTCAAAAATGAACTGTTACCAATGCTTTCTGTTATGGAGACAGTGGCAACTAGGACAATCTCCCTGTTGACCGTCAAGGCCAGGAAATTCATGGTTGTCAGCAGGGTGGCAATGGAAGAAGCCCTAAAGGCTTTAAATATTTGGGCCATAGTTTTGGCCCGAAGATCTAAAGCCTGCTGGGTCATCCTGCTGGCAACTGAAGAGGCAGCGAAAGTACTGGCTGGAAGCACCCTCACCACCAAAACAATGAGGCTGAAACAGTACATGGGCACCCGAAAAACCCGGTTACCTTACATGGCGTGCCCATGTACATTACAGAAGATCATTTGGGGGGCTTCTTTTCGGATTACGGGCCTGTGGATGGAGTATCTTCCATCAAAAGTAAGTCGGGTATTGCCACCAGTGTTGTTGAAGTTATGGTGACATTGACCCGGCCAAAGTTCAATGAGATACCCAATATCATTTCCTGTGGCGACCGAAGCGTTTTTGTTGTTGTCGAGAGTCGTCGCACCTCCTGTTGGACAGACAAGGTTGCTGCCAAACAGCAACAGAAGCCGGATGTCCCCAGCAAAGGAGCTGCTAAGCAAAATGAGAAGCAGCTGAAGCAACAGCAGCAGGTGCAGCAGCAGCGACAGAAACTGCGGGATCAACAACGCGAGCAGCAGCGTGAGTAGCGAGCAGCAGCCGGTGCAGCAGAAACAGGAGCAGCTGGTGCAGCAACAACAGCAGGCCGGAACAGCGGTCCAACCTGGACAAGTGGTGGAGAAGTTGCCTCAACTGGACCCCCTCTATATGGAGGTGGGGGAAATGTCTCTGCCTCCAGCTTTATCATAGAGGAAAGAGGAAGGGGTTGAGGACGAAGAGGAGGAAGAGGACTTTATTACCAACAGTAAAAAAAGAAAGGAGAGCGGGCCGGAGTAGGGCGGAGAAAGCACAATCCGCGCCTGCTTCACCAGATAGAGCTGAAAAAGATCTCCAGCAAGGTACGGCAAGGAGCCACCACTCTTCCCCTATTAGGGCTCCGTTTACCCCGTCTCCCTCCCTCCAATCCAAAGGAAAAAAGAAGAGGCAACTACTCAAAGTTGACAAGATCTGCATGGTGAACAGTGAGTTCCTTGAGAGGGACCTTTTTCTCCCAGAGGAAGGCCCTCTTGAGGCCTCTTTTTAAGTGCACCTCTGTTGATGGGGAGTCAACAGAGGATCCAAGGAACTTTCCAGGCGCCCCCGGGGGAAACCTCAAAGTATAGGACTATTTGGCAGAAGCCAAAAACGCATTCCCGGAGCTCCGGATGGTACAGATAGAATCACCGGAGCTGAGAAAGTTGTCTCAGTATTGTGCAGGGAGAGCCACAGTTCTTCTCCACCCCTCTCTATATAGGGTAATAAAATTAACTTTTCCCACAGACGTCGGCGGTATTGTCACAGAAGGACAAATTACGTCCGATGTAGGTACTGGGAGCCTGGGACAATCCGTCGGGGTCCTGGCACCCGTCAATTTCTGGCACCCGTAAATTTCTGGCCAGTCTGCGATTAAGGGACTCAGGCTTAAATTATGTCAATCATACTAGCCATTCTGAATGTGAGGGGCCTGAGACATCAGGGTAGGGCTTCCCGCCTTCTTTTTGATCTCATGTCCTTTGGAGTGGATATAGCTGCGAGGTTGATGCTCGTGTGCTGTCTAACGACTTTGTTGTTTATTCAGCCTATGAGGACCAGCTAGCGAGAGGTTTTTCCTTGTTGGTTAAACGTTTTCTCGATGCGAGGGTGGACCTTGTTCATGTTGGCGCAGAGGGCCGGTTGATCGTAGCTGATACTACCGTGAGCAGTGGTTCGTTTCGCGTCGTTGCGGTTTATGCGCCCAACGACCAGAGTGAGCGTGTCAATTTTTCCGCCAGTTGGGGCCGTTCCTGGTTGATTCGTCGCGCTTAGTCTTAATGGGGGACTGGAATGCTGTCCTGGACCCCACGATAAATAGGGGACGGGGAGATAGCTGGAAGGCATCGGGTGATCGTAGCCTGGTTGATCTGATCGGCGAATTTGGGCTCGTCGATAGATACCGGGTCGATCATCTGAGGGTGGAGATGTGGACGTGGGTTTGTAGTTGGCTGTGACAGAATGTTAGTGAGAAGAGTCGATCTAGATTGTCCCACGTTCCACCGGGTAGACTATTCAGATCATAGACTCGTCTGTGCCTGGATTGTGTTAGGTACTAGGCATAGAATGTCTGGACACTGGAAGTTCAATCTGTCTTTACTGGACATGCGGGACTTTCTAGATTAATTAATCTAGCGGAATTAGTGGGGGGCAGTTATTGGGAGTAAGTGGCGGGAGAGATTTGAAGATTAGGTCCTTCACCACTGAATATAGCCAACGACTCGCTCTAGATAAGGCTAAAAAGGTGAAGACTCTAGAGGAGAGTCTGTCCCGGGCGGTGGCTGGGGGTAGGGATTTCCTAGAGATACAAGATGTCTAACGAAGCGGTGAACATGGGCGCAGAATTGCGCAAGGAATAGATCCGTCGAGTTCCGATCGATACATTTACCCCAGAGGGGCGTTCTCTGAGGTCGACCAAGGACATGTGCGAGGCGTTCAGCGGTATTTTGAGAGCCGCTTTACCAAGGAACCTGGTCTCAGTGGCGACGAGTTTCGCAGCTATTTGGCTGACTTTCCTCAGCTCTCGCCGACTGAAGCAGCTAACTGCGAGGGTGAGATCACGGAGGGCGAAGTTCACTTGGCCTTGAAAAAGATCGGCAGAGACAAGTCTCCGGGACTTGATGGTCTGCCCTACAAAATGTACTTGTGGCTGTTGCTCATCTTTGTCCCGATTTTGACAGTGGTGTTCAACAACTGGTTCCGGCAGGGGTCCATCCCCAACCGAATTTCCAGGGGTGTGATCACGCTGTTGAAAAAGGGCAAGGGTGTTGGGCGGGATTTAGATGATTACAGGGCCATAACTCTGCTAAACAGAGAGTTAAAGCTTTTAGCCAAGATCCTGACTGAGAGGTTGCAGTCAGTTGTCGCGAGCTTGTTGGGACCTGAGCACACTTGTGCTGCGAGGGGACGAACAATTCAAAGCAACCTGCATCTGATCCGCACGATCATAGAGGGTGTAAAATACGACAAGCGAGCCGCGGTGATCAATTTGGATCAGTCCAAGGCATTTGACAGGGTTGACCATCAGTACCTGGCTGCTGTCCTGCAGGCCGCCGGATTCGAACCCGACTTCTGCCGGTGGATTAGCCTCCTGTATCGCACCCCCAGTACTGTGGTACAGATGAACGGAAGGCGGTCGAACGCTTTTGCGCTGACTCGCTCGGTTCGACAGGGGTGCCCACTGTCGCTCTTACTTTATGCTTTGGCGTTGGAGCCCTTCCTTCGCCAGCTAAGGGACAGGGCGTGCAGTCCGGCCCTACGTGGTATAGCCGTTTTCCCTGGTAGTTCTCCAGTTAGGTTTTCTGCGTACACCGATGACGTATCCATCTTCGTGTCGTGCCGCAGCGACATTAAGGTGGTGCAGAAGGCGCTTGAACGGTACGAGGTGACGGGGGCCAAGATTAACCGGAACAAGTCTTCCGGCTTGCAGTTAGGTGCCTGGAAGGGCGTCGTACTTCAGCTGGACTGATGGACCCGTCCACATCCTTGGGGTGGGGTTCGGGCCCGGGCTCCGGCTGAAGAAGAATTGGTCAGAAGTACAGGCAAAGTTCGGAGCGGCGGTTCAGACTTGACTTCGAAGGGGGTTGTCCTTAAAGGGTAGGGCTGAGGCGTGTGCCACTTACGTCTTGCCCTTCATCCTTTACCGCTTGGCTGTACTTCCTTTTTGCGGGAGACGCGTGGGGGCGAAGGCGTTTGTTGATCACCATCTTCGCAGGCATTGGGTCCGTGAAGAGTCCTGTTACCGGCATCTGTGTCATTGGGGTCTGGGATTACCACACCTGGTGAGTCATCGTCGCGCCTCAGGATTGTCTTTCCTATGCCGAGTTTTGACAGAGGACTCTCTTTTGGCGCCGAGTGTTGGAGACGTCTTCCCTAGCCTTATTATCGCTCCCCCCACCCATGTCTTGGGGTGGGCGCCGTCGTGGTTGTGGAAGGTTGTCGAGATTGTTCAGTGAGTGTCGAACGTCTTGACGTTCTTTCCTCGGTCCGGTGACCTTTCGCGGCGTCGGAGACTGTTGTGTCATGAGTTAGGGCGGGGGTTGCGAGGGATCCTCTGTGTAGCCGGCTCGGCTTGTCGGCATCAGAGTTGCGATCCTTTTGGTCTAGGGCGCCAGCGGCGGATTATCTCAGCAACCCTGAGTTTTCGCTTAGCTGGCGATTGATTCGGAACGTGCTATAAAATTGGTACTTTTCATAAATTATAAAATATATAGATAAATAAATTAAAATAATTCCAATGCTTTAAGGATATCACATGCACCTGATCTATTTTTTCTGGAAATATCAAATGGAAATTCAAAAGAAATTTGAAAATTAATATATTTTTTCTAATTGCAGAAACTTTATTTAAAGTCCAAAAATGGGCATTTTTTTTCAATTTCTCAATTTACAGGTTTCACGGTCACAAAACAAGGCAATGTTTTATTTTTTTGTTTAGATAGTTGAAATCTTATTAAGCAAAATAGACTAAGAATTAAAAGTATGATAACATTTATTTCAGTTTTTAAAAGTGAAATTAATTTTATTGGACTTTTAATTTTTAGTCTACTACTTTGGTAATAATAACTTCAACTACGTAAAACAAAATAATTTCAAAAGACATTGCATTTTTTTACATTGTTAAAAGAAAAACGAACTGTGTTTCTGTTAATTTGGCATTTTATTTATGACTCCTCACTTATTAGAATTGAAATAAATATTAAAAAAACTGATCAATTATGAATTAAAAGTACAATATGTTTTTTTTAAATAAAAGAGAAGATATATAAACAAAACAACTTATCTTTCTTTTAATATCGTAAAATATTTTTAAAGTTTTCCTGATTTAGCAAAAAAGAAGTAAAGTCTTTTTTTTTTACATATCCCTAGTTTTATTTAAAATAAGAAAAATAAACACAATTGTACTTTTATTTCATAATTTATCAATGAAAAGTTCTAAATAACTAAGACTAGAATAATTAGGATGACCAGCCTTAAACCACTTTCCTTTTCAGCCTTGTGCCACAATTATGTATCAAATACATAACAAATATATATTCCTTTTTGTGTGCTTATTAAGATATAAAAAAACCTGGCATCATACAGGCATTAGATTCTGAGAAATGGAAAAAAAAATAATGGGTGTATAAATAATTGTGTCACTGACTGTGTGTATGTGTGTGTGTGTATTGTTTTAACTACTTTTTCCACCTTATGTCTCTTCTTCTCTCTTACGAACGAGCTCCTGAATTGGTGTATTCCTTAAGGGGCTTCTTTATTGGTATGGCACAATGTATGCTGTACAATTGGTGGCTCTATCTGCAAGTGTCTTTTGACAAGCTGCTTCCAAGTATACTGGCTTTCGAAATGACCAACAATGTACTTGTATCCTGTTGACCTCTATCTGTAATATTGACTGACCAATTCATTTTCTACGGCTTATCAGCCCTTTAAATGTTGTTTAAAGCCAGAAAATATTTTTAGACTGTACAAATATTTTGGGGGTGATAATAATGATTTAGTGATACAAATCTTACTAATTAACCCATGGGAGGATCATAGGTGGATTCATATCTTTCCCAGGTCTATTTGTGCACAAGTCAATATAATAAACCCAACTGGAACTCAGCACTCCAATTAAAAATTTTGATCCGTTATTCATTACACCACCTGTTCAACAGTCACTCTTCTAAGTACAGACCAGGTTTGATATTGCTTAACATTGGAAACCAATGTTTCAACATGATATGGCCATAAGCTCACTACCTGTAATAGGGATCCTAGTTAAGAAGAGAACAACATCTCTTCTTTGGGTATGTCCGGTTACTTGACTCAATCCTCACATATTTGAAAAGAAGGCCACCAGTCGACTTTTGTTTATCCGGGCCTTTGATATTCAGAGATAAACTTGTAATGTTTCAGAAGTTATTGTAGCCATTCTCTCAGTTCTGCCAACAACAAATCCCACATTGCATAGCTACACCTATGGTAGACTTTTATTTTTTTGTGCATCAAGTAGTTCTTTAATGAGAACTTTGCTTGCATTGGCCAATTCTCCATTCGTTTACCAGTAGCCACCAAAGAAATGCTTCTTCTATAAAGCTTCAAAGGTGTATCAGAATTTCATACTCTTTGTCACAGCTGGATTATTTCTGAGCATTTTGCCAGTAGTTTTCTGATCTCTCTTTTTTTTTCTTCTTCAGTGGCGCGTTGCTGGACAGTAACAGATACTACACTTTGACCTCCCCACTAAGACAGAATGTGACACAAGGTCTTTTAAATGTCTCAGTGCAACGAAGATACTGCTGCAGGGTTGGAATCCACGAGACCAGGCGCCTTCTCCTATTTCAATGGAGAAGAGAACAGGTTCAACTACAGGTTGATCTTAATATCTATTGATGTAAAATACATCAATTCAGCACGCAAGACTGAAAAATGGTGGGAAGGGCTGGTCTATGCCCAAGTCTAGCATTGAAAATGAAACTACACTCTCGTTCATCCCATAGACACGAAAACAATATTCTTTCCATTTGTTGACTGCCACTGTAGTCATATGCAAATGACTGTCTAATTAGCATAGCTAAGGCATAGACTATACGAATGTCCAAGCCTTAAGGGTAGAGCTGCTCCCAGTATGCGAGATAAAGGTCTACCGCTGGACTGAGAAAGTAGGAAAGAAATTCCACTTCAAAACAGATATTCTATATATATACTGCATGCAGGAGGTGGCGGGGGGTTGAACAGGTGGGTGCTGATCATGCGTTTGGTTTCATTTCGCCTGGCTGTTAGAATCTTGGAGGAGAGTACCCAGAAGCTATCCCCATGATGACACACGAATGCTAAAATGTGACACTCTAGATTGACACCTCTCACACATAATCGTACACTTTGATCTTAGACAAAAGGCTGAGAAGAGAGTGCAAAATCGACCCCCGCCCCCTATCTGCTTTACTTTGAATGACTTCTTTTCCACTCACAAATTTATGGACAGTTTGTGATGCAATAAATGTACTCCAAAATTCACTTTTTTTTTTGTCTTCCTTCTCACAAGATTAGTGAGAGATCATTAGTGCTGACAGTAATAATAGCATACCTCAGACTAGAAAATCATATGGGTCATGTCCCTTCAAGATGTGGACAATAATGGCTACCACAAGTTTCGTTCTGTCTCTTGCTATATGTCACCCCTGTCCTTTTATCATTCGTATTTGTGTTCCTTGTTCTGCCATCCATTTATGTAAATTACTGTTTCCCTTCCTCCTCCTCCTCTTTTGCCTTCAGTAAGGTCTGTGAGTGTTAAAATCCACCAAAGCCTTTCTCTTTATTATGTTTTAGAAGCAGTTTCTTTGTAATTGCTATGCATCTGAATTCCTTGTTTCTCACATGTTCTATCTATGGTATTCACAGCAGTTGTTGGTAGAAGCACATCAAGCCTCTTTGTCTGTGAGGAAATTGAGAAGCATTCAGTGCAAAGCAGCAGACTAATTCTTTTCACAATTGTCTTGCAAATATTTCCACAAACATTTAAATCATCCTGAATCGAATTTTCTAAAAATGTGTAAATGTAAATAATGTACGTTATTTGGACTATTGTCCTCATCTTTGTCGCTATATTTATCACAACGTTTCGGCCGTTGTACGCTCCGGCCTTCTTCAGGTGGTTGGAATTTCGAACTGAACCCTTTATTTCGCTCACTGGGGTAGGCTGTTCTCTAGTTCCACGATGGATGTCAGTTATCAGTTATCTCCCGCTAATTTCCCTCTGAAAGTTCTCCACTGCTTTAACCGGGTATTGAACTCACATTGTTTGGGTCCTGTCACTGGATCTAATCAATGCCTTTTTGGATAATAATGTAATAAATTAAAAACTATAAAATATTAAAAACAAATTAGTTAATTTTTAATGTAATGTTTTATAAACCTCAATTTATTTCGATTTAAATATTTTGGTTCAATCTCCTTTGATAATCTTGCATGGAAATATTAATTTTCATGTCCAGATTAACCTTTTATACTTGAAGTATTGTACTTTATGCATTCATTTTCTATATGAAGAATATTCGTGCATTCTGAATATTCATGGCCAAAACCGTATTTAATGTCTTCATCCAAAGTTTCATTTACAAGTACTTTTGTTGTGATTCAAATTTCCATGTTTGTTTCCATTTTTAAAATTGGAAATTGTATTTTAAATTTACTTTATGATAAGCAAAAAACATTACAGACAAATGGTAAAAAAGGCAAAAAAGAAAGTTTTGTTTATTAAATCAAAATTAGCTCTCACAATAAAAGTTTTTACATTTATAGATAAATAATACAAATATGTAACTTCTAAGTTCATCAACCTTCATTCGGGTCACTTTCAACATTTCAAAAAGAAGCATTTAATTTTTGTTTGTGTGCATACTCCATTTATTAAAATCCCACCACTATTGGTGAGAAGTGAAAATGTTATTTTTTTCATATCAAGAAATTTAGTTGCTTTTTAGAAAAATAAATATTTGATAAGTATAAATTTTTAATCACTGCCAAAAAGTCATCGCAATGGGAAGATGTTTAATTTCAAGCCTTTATTCATGGGTACATATTACAATCCAGTATCAAACAACTGCAAAAAAAAAAAAAAAAATATCTTTAAAATAAGTGAAATCTTTTCAGAAATTAAATTTTAATTGAAAGGTAATCGTAAACTTTGTCTATAACAAAAGGAAAATATTTTCTTTTCTTTAAAGACGTTTGACATTTTTGAAAGAAAAAAGTAAAACCAAACAATTCCGTCCCGTTCAATTTGCTAAATCTCATGGATACCAACAAGGAATGTAAAACACCATGTCAAGATATCTCTTGAAAAAACTCATTATCTGTCCCAGATATCTGTTTCAAAGTTAATTCATCGATTAATTAAATGGATTTAGTGAAAATATTAATTTTTGCTTAAAAAACAAAAACTACTTGTTTTTCAACACTTTCAAATAATTATTTTCTTCTCACACTGCCTTCTAAAATATCAGTCTTAAGTTATGTCGAATACAGAAACTCTTTACAATTAAGAAACTTCTTTGAGGAAAAATTGGCTACAAATATTTAAACTTTATCAAAAGTTGGAATCTGAGAACAATGGCAAAAAAGTTGTTAATACATTTACTCTTTCTTTATTTTGATAATTTTCTTAACTACAGATGCCAAAAGATTTTATTGCATTGTCAAGGATATTTTATTTTAATTTTTTTTATGACAATTTATGAAAGGAAAAATTGATAAAGAAACTGTCGTGTCCACTAAAATATCAAATACAATATTTATAAACCAATCACACTCAAGAAAACACTTACATCTTAAGAGACACCAATTGAATAAAATCATAGAATACAAATCAGAATGTTTGTTGTATTAGTCATTATTTTTATGTAGATACCGACGAAATATTGTACGAACGTAGTAAAAGACATACTGTAGCGATGGTGTTACCATTGTTGTTGTGAACGTCGAACGACGAACGTCGGGGTTGCCAATATATGTAGCGTTTGTATTACCATTGTTGTTTATTTCCGACGGGATCACCAATCTTGTAGCGACGGGGTTGCCAATATTGTAATGACAGTATTACCAATATTTAAATTTGGCTAGGAAAGGTGGGATTAAGGACAATGCGTGGACGCAATGCAATTTATATTTGACGTAAATAGCACATAGAATAAAATACAAAACTGAACGGAATGATTTCAAAACATACTAAATTGAATTTATTAATATTTGATGTACATGCATGCGAACTGAAAAGGTAGGACAGAGTCGTGTCCCTTTGATTAGGTATTAGTTGTACCTGAGTTCATATTAAAAGGAAGTAATATTAAACTGTAATTTAGGAGAATAAAGTTTGGAATTGTGAGTTGTAAAGATGGTAAAAGTTTAGAAGAGATTACATCTTGGCACATGGTAGCAAGGAATGAGACGTGCGGGAGAGATGAACAGAAAGAAAACTCGAGGGAGTTTACACGTGTTGGGTTTATATAATGGTCGTGGTGTACCACGTGATAGGATTCCAGCATATGAGCGGGAAAACAGATTGGTCGCCTACAGGCGGTTTGATTGGTCGGAACTGAGCAATCAGCAAGCTAGATTAAAGGTGATTGACCAATGAATACTTGTTATAATTTTGTAAGATTGTGATGGTGAAAATTATAACAGGAATTGTGCATTTCCTAGCAGGTAACAACTAGGTTGTTGTGGCAGAGTCCACAAATACGACGTGCTCTTTTAGGGCCAATTAGTAATAAGTAAATTAATTCTGGAGCCGATTTTGTTGGGAAAAATTGTATAAAAACATACGAAATCCGTTCCCAAAAGGGATACACGAGGCTGTCACCAAACTCGACGCAACTCTTGCTTACAAACTTCAGACTACGGCAACACGACCAACAGTAAGAAACAATTCCTATCTCTCGTATCCTCTTTTACTATGAATCACGCGTTAACTTTTCATACAGACACACATATCACAACATTTTATTGTTTCTCACATACGTACACAAAGAGAGTTTTTATTTTAGAACTTTATTATTAACCCAAACAAAAAGATACTACTTTCAAATCTATCATCAACTGTTTGTATTCTTGTCGTTATATGAAAAAAATCGTGTGATTAGACGGTCAAATTACGAGCGACCCTATAAAGCTATTTTGTTAATGTATCGAATCCCGACACGCCAAATTTGACCATCCAATGAAAAACTTAGTAGAAAGATTGCTACAAAACTACTGAATGCTGATTTTAGCTTTTTTCTGCTACATTTGCATGCCAGAAAATTACCAACGGTGACAGTTTATACATAATTGCTATCAAAATGGGAATTGCAAAAACAAGTCTATTTTTGGATTGGTTATCGGGGTGAGCGCGAACGCAGACCCCACACTTAGAAATAGCGCACCCGAGTCGCCCACATTTGGGGCGATCGCAAAGGTCAACCCAACCGGAGTGCAATGGAAGGGCCTCACTCTGGGAGAACGGCCTAGCTGATCACCGTTTACTCCTGTGCCAGGTAAGTGTATTTACTTGACCCCCCACTGAGTCAGGTTGTGACACAAGGTCAGTTTTTAACGTGGGGACCCGAATGTTTTCACTCGAGCCGCTGGTCTTAGCTGGTCATAGCTTGTCCAAGCTGGTTAGAGATGGTCTAAGCTAGTCATGATACCACCAGCCCAGGGACGAGCCCTGAGGATTTATTGCAACAAAGGTTACAATTGTGGCACAAGGCCAAAAAGGGGAGGGGGAAAAGGCTGGTCAACACTTACTATCTTATACCTAGCTAATCTGACTCACGACCCATTCATACATTACAATTTACTCATTCACCACAAGAACTCATCCATCACCGTTCAATCCTCCAACCACCATAATACCACATCCACTCCAAGGGAACCTACCAAAACGCGCCCCAATCCATAAAAATTTGATGATACATAAATGATATACATAAAATTCTAATAATGATAGAATGCAAGGGGAGGGAGGTGAACCCAATAATAAATAAAAATAAACACAAAATACAAACTAAACATAACACATGTTAGTAGGGACCGTCCAACCCTCAAAAATAGAGAGGCCGCTGTATTCTGCCCAGGGGACAAAATCAAGAGGCAACTCTCGCTAAGGGAGTGGGAAGAAGGCTAAAATATTATGCGGGAATGGGAAAATATAAAGCTGACCCAGTCGAGATAAAAGGAGGCCGAAACAAACTGGGGAGGTTGGGAATCTCGACTTGGATCATAACCAAAGAGTAGCCGGGTTACAGGCCAGGAACAACACTTACTCACATTAACTAGGTACACTGAAGCTTGTCTAATCCTAACCAAGGGGAGGGTTCCACAGGAAGCCACCCCGATGTGCAATAGGTTGACCTAGAAGAGAAAATCAAGGCTAGCCCCGGTCACACGAACCAAGCTCGCCTCTTTTACCCACCTTTCGCTAAAGACTGTCGAATGCAATCGTTTTCTATCAGATCTAATCTTCATCTTGAGCTGATGCTCAAAGAATAGGATTAGATGCTGATGAGAAAGACGGTTGCCCCGCAAGGCTTCCTCCTTTCGCGTCGTCCAAATCACCATTCGAGCCGTGGCCAGCAGCGTCAGAAACACCATTCGTTTCACCCCGGAATACGGGGGCGACACATTGTCACACGCGTATGCGCGATCAATGGACACAAGCTGTTCGGGAGCGAGACGAGCCGTCAGCTCGCCGACATGGTCCCATAAGGGGCGGACCCGGGGGCAATGGTAGAAGGCGTGCGGAGCCGTTTCTTCTAAGCCAAGACCACACCGTTCACAGTCTGGCAAATCCGCCAAACCCCATATGAAAGCCTTGTCGTTGAGAGGCAGCCGATTCCGAGCCAATCGCCAGGTAAGCGAAAACTCAGGGTTACTGAGGTAATCCGCCGCTGGCGCCCAAGACCAGTAGGAGCGAAACTCCTCCTCCGACAAGCCGAGCGTATCACGTAGGGAATCCTTCGCGGGCCCCTCCACTAATCCACGATAGAAGACCTTCCTAGGCCGTGACAGGTCACTGGACCGGGGAATGGCCCTCAAGGCCGACCGACACTCGCGGATGAAATCCGACTCGTCCCGGGGTTTACGACGGCGCTCAACCCTCGAGATGGGGGGACTGATGGTAAGGCTAGGGAAGGCGTCCCTAACAATCCCCTCCAGAATCGGATCTCTCCCAGTCAATGCGCGGCGTAGGAAAGCCAACCTAGAGGCACGGACGTGACTCAAGAGGTGCGGCATTCCCAGCCCCCCATGACACGGACGTTTAGTGCAGACTCGTCTGTCGACCCTGTTCACGCGTCCCCTCCATAAAATGGAGGATAGCGATCGCTCGAGCGCCTTCCAATGGGTCCCACAGAGAGGAAGTACAGACAATCGATAAAGAATCAGGGGGAAAATGTATGTAACACACACCTCCGCCCTGCCCTTCACGGACAACCGCCGTCGATTCCAAGTCTTGCCGGCAGAACCGACCTTTGCAAGTACTTCAGACCAATTCTTCTCCAGCTGGAGGTCCGGTCCAAACCACACTCCAAGAATGCGGACAGGTCCATCCGTCCAACCGAAGCGGCCCGGAAGAGCGACCCCCTTCCAGGCACCTAACCGCAAGCCGGAAGACTTGTCGCGGTTTATCTTGGCCCCTGTCACCTTCTCGTACCGGTCAAGCGCCTTCTGTACCGCCTCGATATCGTCCCGGGACGACACGAAAGCAGATACGTCATCGGCGTACGCGGAAACCCTGGCTCGAGCCCCTCCAGGAACGGCGATTCCGCGTAGGGCCGGACTGCCGGTCTCGTCCTTCAGCCGGCGAAGGAGAGGCTCCAACGCCAAAGCATAAAGGAGAGGCGACAGCGGACAACCCTGACGAACCGACCTAGACAGCACGAACGCGTCCGACAGCCTTCCGTTCACCTGTACCACAGCACTGGGGGAGCGATACAGGAGGCTAATCCAGCGGCAGAAGTTGGGTGCGAATCCAGCGGCCTGCAGGACAGTAGCAAGGTAGCGATGGTCGACCCTATCAAATGCCTTGGACTGATCCAAATTGATCAGCGCGGCTTGCTCGTCGTCTTTTACACCCTCTATGATCGTGCGGATCAGATGCAGGTTGCTCTGAATTGTTCGGCCCCTCACAGAACAAGTCTGCTCAGGTCCCAACAGAGACTCGGCAACTGACTGCAAACGCTCCTGCAGGATCTTGGCCATAATCTTTAACTCTGTGTTTAGCAGAGTTATGGGCCTGTAGTCATCTAGTTTCCCCCCACCACCTTTGCCCTTTTTCAACAGAGTGATCACGCCCCTGGTGATCCGATTGGGGATGGACCCCGACCGAAACCAGTTGTTGAACACTGCAGTCAAAATCGGAACAAAGATGTGCGACAGCCTCAAGTACAATTCATAGGGCAAACCATCCAGACCGGGCGACTTGCCTCTGCCGACCTTCTTCAAAACCGCGTAGACTTCGCCCTCCGTGATCTCTCCCTCGCAGCTAGCCGCTTCAGTCGGCAAAAGCCGAGGAAAGTCAGCCAAATAGCTACGAAACTCCTCCTCACGGAGACCAGGCTCCTTGGTAAACCGGCTCTCGAAATGGCGCCGAAACGCCTCGCACATGTCGTCAGTGGCCCGAAGAGTACGCCCCTCCGGGGATTCGACTTCACGAATGTAACGATCGCCACCTCGACGGACCTCTTCCCTGCGCAGATCTGCGCCCAAATTCACAGCTTCGGAAGACATCTTGCTTAACTTATGTCTAATTACCTGGCCCATGTACCGCTCGCTATTCGAACGATCCAGGGCCTCCTTAGCTAAGGCTATCTCTAGGGGATCCCCCCCAGCCACCGCCCGGGTGTAACTAGTTTTAAGCGTCTTCACCTTGTCAGCTCTATCTAGAGCGAGCCGTTTGCTGAAATCAGTGGTGAAGGACCTAATCCTACACTTAAGGCGTTCCCACCACTTATTCCCGATAACCGCCCCCACTAGCTCCCGCTGCACTAGTCTAATTAGCTGTTCCCGAAAGTCCTCCCTGTCCAGTAAGGACAGATTGAACTTCCAGTACCCAGCCATTCTAGGCCTACAGTCTAACGCCACCCGGGCACAAACGAGTTTGTGGTCCGAATAGCCTACCCAGTGGAACGTAGGGCAATCTAGTAGATCTATGTCGGCTCTTCTAACTAACATTCTGTCAAGGTAGCTAACTACCTTGTCAAAAGGCCAATTAAGAGCCCACGTCCACATTTTCCCCCCGGGATGATCGACCCGGTATCTATCGACGAGACCATAATCGTCGATCAGATCAACCAGGCTACGATCGCCCCTTCTCCCGCTAGCTCCCCGCCCCCTGTCTAACTTGGGGTCCAGGATGGCATTCCAGTCCCCCATTAAAACTAGGCGCGTTGAATCCACTAGGAACGGCCCCAACCGCCGAAAAAACGAGACCCGCTCCTCCCGGTCGTTGGGCGCATAAACCGCAACGACTCGGAACGAACCACTTTTCACGGCAATATCGGCCACGACCAACCGGCCCTCGGCATCGGTATGCACAAGGTCCACCTTCGCATCAAGAGTCCGTCTGACAAGCAAAGAAACCCCTCTGGCAAACCGGTCCCCATATGCTGAATAGACGACAAAGTCGTTCTCCAGCACACACGCATCGGCACTGCAAACAAAGTGTGTCTCTTCGATCGCGGCAACATCCACATCCAGGGACAGAAGGTCCCGGAGCAGGCGGGCAGCCTTACCCCGATCCCTTAAGCCCTTCACATTTAACGTCGCTAACTTGGTTTCCATTTTCTAGGCCTGCAAAGAGAAAAAAGAGTCAGAGCAAAAACCTACTCACATACGGGCCGGAAATCTGCGGGTGTAAGGACCCCGACGGATTGTCCCAGGCTCCCTGTACCCATCTCTGACGTCATCCGTCCATCCGAGACAATCCCGCCGACATCCATGGGGTACGTTAATTTTAAAACCCTGTAAAGAGAGGGGTGGAGACATACTGGGACCCTCCCTGCACAGTAGGTGAATAATTTTTTTAAGTTTGGTGTGCCTGTCTGCGCCATCCGGATCTCAGGGAAGGCATCCTTGGCCTCTTGCAAGTGGGCCCAAACCTTCAGGTGCTTCCCTGTATCTCGTATACATGTAATCACCCCTGGTGCTCGGGGAAAGTTTCTTGGATCTTCCGTAGACTTCCCGTCCACAGACGTAACTTTGAAGAGAGGCCCCAAGAGTGTCTTTCTCTGTGTCGAAAGATCCCTCTCCGCCTCCTTCCTGTCCACTCTACAAATGTCTTCCACCCTGTCAAAGTGTATTTTCACCTTCTTTTTCCTGGAAGGGTGTGGCGGGGTTGAAGTTGACGGTGGGGGAGTAGTAGAAGGTGACTGAGTAGGAAGTTGGGTAGTGGGTTGGGTAGAGGGTTGGGGGGGCGTACACAGTGAGGGGGATTGTGACCTTGCTGGAGATGCCGATGCGCTTCTAGAGCGGGACTTCGTTACTTCCGCTTCTTCTGATGTAGTAGGACGAGATGGTGATCTTGATGCTGTTGTTTCTCTCTCTCTCCTGCTTCTCCCTGTCACTTTCTCTTTTTTGGTCGGGATCTCCTCGTCCTCTTCATCTCTCCCTCTTTTTGACGAGGAAGAGCGTGGTGGGGGCATTTCCTCCACTTCCATCTCCCCCTCTCGATTTGCTTGTTTCGCTACTTTTGCCTGCTGTTCCATTTTTTGGGTTTGTTGTTGCTTTTCCGGCAGCTTCTTGGGGCTGCCCTTCTCTTGTTGTGGCTTCTTGGGGCTGCCCTTCTCTTGTTGTGGCTTCTTGTGGCTGCCCTTCTCTTGTTGTGGCTGCTGCTGTTTGGGCGGCTGCTCGTTCCGCTTCAGGGGAGAAGGTGCCGTCTTTTTCCCCTTTACCTTCACCCATTCCCCATCCGAGGCCTTTCCTGATGATGTTACTGTTTCTGATGCTGTTGCTACTGCAGTTGTTGGTTTTGTAGCTGGAGGGGGTGGAGGCTGTACCTTTTTACCTGGGCACACCTTGGCCATGTGTCCCAGAACACCGCATGACCAACAAAATGGCTTACGTCCCTCCACCACCACCAGCATCCTCTTTTCACGGCATATGAGAGTATTGGGAATGTCCCTAAAAGCCTCCCTGTCCAGAATGACTTGCAGGGCCATGTCACCCGTGGCTATGCCAGATTTGCTAGTCACAGGCGACACATCCTCTACCTGACCATACTTGGCAAAGAATCCTCCTATCCTATCTGCTCCAATGTCTATAGGCACCCCATGCACCGTGATCTTTGTTCGGCGGGTGCCCATATACTCCGTCTGCATACGAATTGAAGTTGTTTGCAGTATGCTTGCTGACAGTTGCTTGGCTTCCTGCTCTGTAGCTAGGAGGATGTCCCACATGGCATTTGATCTTCTGGCCAATAATTTGGGAGCAATTTTCAGGCTTCTGAGTGCCTCCTCCATACTTTCCCTACTGAAGCCAGCCAATTTCCGGCTCTTCACATCTGCTGTCAGAAGAGAGATGGTTTTTGTTTTTACTCCATCGAATGCTTCTTGGATCGTCAGGAATTCATTTCCTTTGACGAATTCACCATATTTCTCTCTTTGTTCCTGATAGTAAGCGGCGTTCTTCCTTTTCGGACTGTCTCCCGTCCAGGCCGATGTTTTTGGTGGCGACGGTGTGTCAGTTTGCACCGTAGGAGACGGTGTAGCTTGAAGAATGTCCGCCATGGGGATTTCTCCCCACGGCAGTTGCACGAAAAAAAAAAAGGTTCGCCTTTACGTTCTTCTTTTTTTTTTTTCTTTGTTAAGAGCAATAATTAACAGACAAACTAAAACCAAGTAAAACGGGGAGAAACGAAAATAAAATAAAATAGAAACTGTGTGTAAAAACAACACGTGAAAAAAAAAACAAAAAAAACAAAATCAAATCAACAGTTCAAAACAAAAATAATTTAAACGAAAACGAGGGGAGGGTCAAAAATAAAGAAATCAAAAAGCAATGCACAAACTCAAAAACGTACAACAAAAAGGTGTGAAAAATAAAAATTTTCAAACAAAAACAAAATCTAACCGTTCACTTTTTTTTTTTTTCCCAATCACGATGCACACGTCAATCGAAAATACAACAATAGGGGATCTCCCAGGGACGAGCCCTGTGCCAGGTAAGTATAATTTTCCAGCAGGTGCTCGTCTTATGTACGTCGAAAGATCTGTCACTGCCTCCGACGGTTTTCCACGGCTGAAATGTCGCTTCATTAAAATTGTCATAAGAACGTCATCGAGCTGAAGCATTTTTTTCAAACAGCAAAATCTATTAGTAAATCTTTCATTTTAATTTCATTTACGAAAGCCATAATTTAATCTCTTAATTCGTGGCAAGTGTTTATTTGCGCACTCATTACGAAGGTCATGGTCTTTGAATCAAGAGGAAATAACTCGTTTAGAAATAGGTTCGATTTTCAAAAAAAGAGCGACATTTATTCTAAATTTTTATTTAGAAAAGGAAAATCATAATTGACACTCGTTTCTGTTTTATTTAAATATTTTCTTAATTCGACCTAAAACGCAAATTTATGAACAATGAAGAAACCAAATTAAAATAGTCAGAATTACCTCCCCTTTTATACCCTGAGTAAAACATTGCATCTAAATTTCAGGCTTACCTCATGGTGGAGACAGAAAATTCAGTCTTTTTTTCTCTAGCTCTCACTCATGCACACCACTAATATGTCAAAAGGTATTTGTTTGCATTTAAAATCTAACAATGTAAGCATTTTTCTTTCTGAAGAATTTCTGAAGAATAAAAAGTTTAATTTTTATTTCACTTTACTAAAAGCTTTCCACAAATATTTCATTATAAAAGTGAAAGAAATTAAAGAAAATTTCAAAACCTATATTTTAAATAAAACAGAAACGAGTGTCAATTCTTATTTTCCTTTTCTAAACAAAAATTTAGAATAAATGTCGCTCTTTTTTTGAAAATCGAACCTATTAATACATTAACAAAATAGCTTTACAGGGTCGCTAGTAATTTGACCGTCTCTAATCACACGATTTTCATTGAAGGAATAAAATTCAGTAGAAAAGACAACGTAGTTTCAACAAATAAACATTATTAATTTCATATAGCGACAAGAATACAAGCAGTTGATGATAGATTGGAAAGTAGTGTCTTTTTGTTTGGGTTAATAATAAAGTTCTGAAATAAAATATAAACTCCCTTTGTGTACGTATGTGAGAAACAATGAAATGTTGTGATATGTGTGTTTGTATGAAAAAGTCAAGATGTGTGTGCGTGATTCATAGTAAAAGCGGATACGAGAGATAGGAATTGTTTCTTACTGTTGGCGGAGTTGCTGTAGTCTGAAGTTTGTCAACGCTGTCGCTTTTAACATGAGGTCATGAAGATCATAAGCGAGAGGTGCCTGGAATTTGGTGACAGCCGCGTGTATCCCTTTTCGGAACGGCTTTCCGAACAAAATCAGCTCCAGAATTAAATTTCTGCCAAATAGTCCTATACTTTGAGGTTTCCCCCGGTATTCCTGATCGGTGTAATAACACCGGGGGCGCCTGGAAAGTTCCTTGGATCCTCTGTTGACTTCCCATCAACAGAGGTGCACTTAAAAAGAGGCCTCAAGAGGGCCTTCCTCTGGGAGAAAAGGTCCCTCTCAAGGTACTCACTGTTCACCATGCAGATCTTGTCAACTTTGGGTAGTTGCCTCTTCTTCTTTCCTTTGGATTGGTTGGGGGAGGGAGACGGGGTAAACGGAGCCCTAATAGGGGAAGAGTGGTGGCTCCTTGCCTTACCTTGCTGGAGATCTTTTTCAGCTCTATCTGGTGAAGCAGGCGCGGATTGTGCTTTCTCCGCCCTACTCCGGCCCGCTCACCTTTCTTTTTTTAGTGTTGGTAATAAAGTCCTCTTCCTCCTCTTCGTCCTCAACCCCTTCCTCTCTCCTCTAATGATGAAGCTGGAGGCAGAGGCATTTCCCCCACCTCCATATAGAGGGGGGTCCAGTTGAGGCAACTTCTCCACCACTTGTCCAGGTTGGACCTCTTTTCCGGCCTGCTGTTGTTGCTGCACCAGCTGCTCCTGTTTCTGCTGCACCGGCTGCTGTTGCTGCTGTTGCTGCTCACGCTGCTGCTCGCGTTGTTGATCCTGCAGTTTCTGTCGCTGCTCCCGCTGCTGCTGCACCTGCTGCTGTTGCCTCAGCTGCTTCTCATTTTGCTTAGCAGCTCCTTTGCTGGGGACATCCGGCTTCTGTTGCTGTTTGGCGGCAACCTTGTCTGTCCAACAGGAGGTGCGACGACTCTCGACAACAACAAAAATGCTTCGGTCGCCACAGGAAATGATATTGGGTATCTCATTGAACTTTGGCCGGGTCAATGTCACCATGACTTCAACAACACTGGTGGCAATACCCGACTTACTTTTGATGGAAGATACCCCATCCACAGGCCCAAAACCCGAAAAGAAGCCCCCCAGATGATCTTCTGTAATGTACATGGGCGCACCATGTAATGTAATCCTGTCTTACCTCTAACTTAGCTAGCCTCATTTACTGACCCAATCTTCCAAAACATTGTCCCTTTCACCACAACATCTCATCCACACAACACTGCCAAACATACACCACAATACCACATCCACTCAAGGAAATTCTACCTAAACCCCATGTATACAGATTTTGTGGAGGGCTGGGCTCAAACAATAAATCCCCAATGTTGTAACGCGGAAAAGAAATATGACCGCTATCGATAACACAATTTATGCGCGCCGATCTCGTCCAAAACGAGACGATATTCGCACACATGCAAATTTCTGCCGTATCAGACAGGCATAAAAAGCGAGATGCCAGAAGCACGACTCAGAAAGTTCGGATCATTTGGCGGACTTCGTGCAATAGAGTTGGACGTACGAATTGACTGACTGACTGACTGACTGACTGACGGACGGACGGACGAAGAGGAAGTCGAAGTAGGCCCGGCTGAGTTGGTGTCTGTTTTACGACTGCCCGGTGTACAGTCCCGCAATCCATTTCCTTGAGGCGACCGACGACGAAGGAAGAACAGCTGGTCTGCCGGCGAACGGCGCACTGCACTTTCTGACCCCGCTCTCGTCACTTTCTTCTTTTTGTTTACTACAGTGGTTATGGGTATATATAGAAAATAACAGTTTTTGTTAATACATAGTTTAAAACCGAATAGAAGTGAATTTTCTTATTGGTGGTAATACGCCTCAAAATTGTCATGTTGATAAACTCTGAAAAAGAACCTACGATGTACAACGAAAAATTTACAATTGGTATTTACCTTAGCCCATCTTTTGATCTCAAACATGTTAACCAATAAAACTGCAAATATTTGAAACTTACTTCAAGAGTTAATATACTTTTTTTTTTTTATTAAAGTTTAATCATTACATACAATCATAGCTGTGAATAGGGGCCCCGAACCCCAGAATGAACATACAGTTAATTTATGAAGTCTTTTCAAAAATGTGATACTCAAAGTCCCCCACCCCCAATTAATCTCCCGCCAGTGTATTATGCCTTTCATTTTGGGCTCAAATATTTCACTTCCTATAGGAAGTAGGCATATATAGTTAATTAAACCCTTGTTCTGGTAAAGACAATTCTTGTGTTGAAGCCAAATTGGTCAGATGCCTAAAATTCACCAAATTATCTTCTGTACTGCGGGTGTGAGTAAGTTGGCCCTTCCAGTTATTAAAAAAAGTGGGGAGAGACTAAGTTTTAGACTTAGTCCATTCTTTCTTTACATGAAGCTGATCATACCATAAATTTCCAATTTTGAAATTCATTTTTATACCCGCACCTCAAAGTCGTTTAATGGGGGTCCAATTTTACAGTTTATCAAAACCAACATGATTGCTATTTTTCCGAAAGTTTCAAATTTTTTTTTTTACTTTTGTTAATGTGTCAGAACAACTGCACAACATTTTAATAGTAAGCCTTTCTTAACATTAATATTTTTTATTCATATACATTTCCTAATCTAAGCAAAACAGAGGACACATTCAAGTAAAAATAGATTCTTTAAAAGTCTAACACTAATTCACTTATTCGATTAAAAAGTCAAATCTTAATTAGTAGGATTTTTTAAATTAAAATACCACTCTATATTTGGGGGAAGAAAATTTTTTCTTGGTTTGTACACCGTTCTATTAATTTGATTATATATATTTCCATGATGGCTTTTATCCTTCTATGTAGATTTTGATTTATTTGGAAAATATCCAGCAACTACGCAAACTGGAGTATATATTTTGGATAAAAACCAGGAAAATGAAGTAATCTATCACCTGTTTTTACATTCATTTGATTAATTATTAATTAGATATGTTGATTATGAAAGAATGTTCATTTTATATATATATATATATATATATATATATATATATATATATATATATATATATATATAGAGAGAGAGAGAGAGAGAGAGAGAGAGAGAGAGATAGGTAGGTACCGCCACGAGATCGCTAAAAAAAGAGCATAGCAGGAAGAAAAAGACGCCAAACTTGACAAAACAAAATTTTATTGACTCAATGTTTGTTAAGAGGAAAGATCAAAGTATTTTGGGGGTATTTTTTTTTTTACATTCTTTTAATCGTTCCTAGCACGTCCGAAATTTTCGTTAAAATCTTGTTTTTTTCATTGATCATTTTTTTTCCATTTTATACAAAAACTGGAAATCTCCCTTTGAAATTCTTTTAAATATCAATTATCATTTTTTCAAAACTTATTTTAAGAAAATCAGAAATTAAAATGTTTATTTAAAATATTTTGAACCAAGCTTAACTTAGCTTCTGCGCCGAAAAGATGTAATTTGAAAATAAAACAAAGCAGGTCATAAATTTTCGCGTCACTTGACAGGTGATGAATGACATATTGACGGATTTTTGTGTTCTTTCTTGTTCTTTCTCTTGTTGCTTTTGCGGTTTGCTTACACATTCGTCAAGTAAAAAAATGTACGAATTGATTTAGAGGCCATCAATACCGCGACAGTACTGTTGTTAGTTTATAATTTTGACAGCTGTTCACGGCCTACCATGTGTAAATAACCATTATTTTCACTGTTTAAAGAAAAAGTATTATTTTTACAAAATTCTGATAAATTACGAATTTTAAGGATTAATTATTTGAAAACGTTCTCCAGGACAGATATTAGATTTTTAAGAGATTTTGAACTTCAATCTTTTCTTCTTTTTTTATTTTTTTGGTCTATAAATTGAAGAGTGACCATACCAATGTTAAAAATATCTAAAAACTAATTTAAATTATTTTTACGAAAATAAAACCAAAATTTAACTTAAAAGAAAAATTTAGATTATTAAAAATGCGTTCTGTGTATGTGATACCAATCTATATAAAATTTGTATGCCCTAAAAATATCATTCCGCCAAGGGAAACAACTCTTATCAGAAATAAAAGAGTTATTTACCTTGGATTATTTTCATTTTTAAGAAAAGGGAGAATAGAAATGAGTGACGCCTATTGGCAAGTAAGAATTTAAATCTTTTATTTATATTCAATATTTGTGGTTGAAATGTTTAAAAACTGTGGATTAGAATAATATTGACTAAATATGTAAATTTGGTAACAGATGATAAAATATTAACTATTCTTTACCTGTTAAATTATAAACATAAATTTAGTGAATTACCGTATTTTCCGGCTTACAAGACAGACACCCTTTTTTTCCAAGACGAACGCCTAGGCTCAAGTAAGCTTGGTCGGTCATCTAATTGGCTTCCTCTGATTGGGACATGGATTTGTATATTGATTCATTACACTATGATGTTAGCTATCTATCTAATTCAGCTTTTTATGATGTAACATCAGTACTTAGCTGTTACAAGTATTTCCAAGACTATAAACCTTCCTGGAGCCGAGCCATAATCTTAAACATGCTCTGCTTATGAGCAGTGGTGGGAGCCTTTCTGCTTTTGTCTAGTATGCCACTGCCATACAAACAAAATCGGACGAGTGATTAAGGTAAACAATATGTGGCGCTAATATATGAGGGATGCATGGTGAATGTGTTGTTGTATGAGAATTACTTTTTCTTCTTAAAATTTCTTTCCAATATTAGGGTGCGTCTTGTAAGCAGGCAAATACGGTACTATTTATTTTAATATTTTGCTCAACAATTTCTTTGTAATTTTTAAAAATCTTTTAATGTTTATAGGAGAAGAAAATCTCTTCCCTGAATCTCCCATGGCTGTGCGTTTTTGTCTGTTGATAGCTGCTTCATGACGCATGTAACCACATCACACCTAAAAACGAGATAAATGCACATATTTTTAAATAACATGACTATCATTACTCACTATGGTTAATGATTAAACTGTTAATACAATGAACAGAAATAAACATAAAATGTTACCTTTTGTAAACAAAGCCAGGAATCTGGTCAAAATATTTTTATTTATTGTACCTGAGATCAGGATTTAAAAAAGAAATTCATTACAATTGTAGAATTCTAATTTTACAACATTACAAATTGCTAAAATAACTTGTTCAATTTTTGTGCAAAAAGTGGATCACACCTAAGTTTCCTTAATTCTGTCATTAAACAATGTCCTCATTGGACAATAAATATTAAAATTAGTTCTCAATCAGCATAACTAAACATGCCAGGTTCCAGACTGAGTTTATGCAAAGACGCTTTCTGATTGTACATTATTTACATTATTTGGACTATTGTGCTCATCTTTGTCGCCATATTTATTACAACGTTTCAAGTCATAGAAATCTGAAGTGAAATCTACATTGGCCAAATTGAAGAGAAACAAAACAGCAGAACCAGACAGGATGATAATATTTGATTTTGGAACTGTCGTTATTGCACTCAATTTGAAAATTGGGGTTTGATATGATTAACAGAATATATTTTTTGAGGAAATTAGATATTTCCGTTAAAGAATTTTATTAAGGAATTTTATTCTGGTGATCAATGAAAGATTTAAGGCTGTCAAAAAAATTCTTTTTCTTTATTGAAAACAAATGTGTAAATGTCATTTAATAAATCTTTTCCAATTGCAACATTAAACTCATTCTCAATAAATCAAAGAAAAACAAATATAAAATACTCAATTTCTAGAGGCAAAATTGATATTAAATACAATGTATTTAGGTTGTGATCAGCAATGAAAATCATTTCTTTTCTTCTCATATGGAATGTAGGTTTTGTTATTTTTTCAGTAAAAAAAAAATTAGACTAATTCTCAAAAAAAAAAAACACATTATAAAATCTTATTTTAATCAACAGTAATAAAATAATTAGTTTTTGAATCTTGTCCCAGAATTTTTTTCAATGAGAATTATCAAAGTTCAGACAATTATAAACATTTGCTGTTATTTTTATTTCATTCAATATTGAAATTTCAACCACTGTTTATTTGGAATGTAAAATTAATTAGTTATTTTGCATTTTTATAAAACAGACTTAATTATTTGAAAAAGAAATTAAACATTTTGTATTTTCAAACTGACATTTCTTTAAAATATTGTGTGAGTTTCTTTCCTTGAAATAAACAATTTCCATTTAGGTAAGTAATACTATTTCTTTCCTTCTCTTTTTTTTATTTCAAATTTAACTTTGAAATTTGATTAAAATAGGGTAATGTTTGCATTTGTCATTGTTAATTTTATCCTTTTTTCTTTGTTTAATTTATGTCCTGATTTTCAAAATTTAAATTAATTAAAAAATATAAACTTACTTCTGGTAAATAATAATGTGATATTTTCCTTCATGTTTATCATGTATGCTAGATCTGTTCTTAAACTTATACACATTTTGAAATTTCAGGTTCCATTGAAGAAAAGGGAATAATTAAAAGCTCTGGGAGAGATAGAGAAAACAGGATCAAAAGGCAGTTTCCATCTTGGAATTATTGACAAAGATCCTGTCAAAAATAAATCTATATTTATTAATCACAAATGTAGACGCGAAATACAAATTGTTAGTTTTGTATGTACTAAAAACGTCTACTTTTCGTGGATGTGGCAGGGTATATAAGAAACGTGTGACTTTTCAAAAATGATAAGTATGTTGGTTGCTCTTCAAATCCGGCCATTGCATTACATTAATATATATATATATATATATATATATATATATATATATATATATATATGTATGTATATATATATATATATATATATATATATATATATATATATATAATAATGGACTCTCTCCCGTTGGTTTCAAAGTATGAGGATCTGACAGCTTAGTTGATTCAGTTATGAAAGTTTGTGCGAAAGTTTATGAAAGTGGCATTTTAAGACCTGCTAGTGATTTACAAAGGAGGCCACATATGGAGCAAGAGTCAAGCAAGCGATATATATATATATATATATATATATATATATATATATATATATATATATATACATATATATATATATATATATATATATATATATGTATATATATATATATATGTATATATATATATATATATATGTATGTATATATGTATGTACGTATGTATATATATATGTATGTACATATATATATGTATGTATATATATATATATATATATATATATATATGAATGTATATATATGTATGTATTATGTTGGTGCAAAAATAATATCGTTTTTTGACGTTAAAAATACGTCAAAAAACGATATTATTTTTGCACCAACCTAATATGTATATAATAAAGTAAAGTTGTTTTAGTTGTATGTGGAAGGAAAATTAAAAACTCATAGTTGAATCCATTTTTTTTATCAAAGTTCAAAATTACCCTATGCAAAAGTATTGGATACATGACAATTTTTTCAAATTTCATATCAAAACTTTGTATTTTAAAAGAGTTTAAATATTCAAATTTTCGATAGTATTGGAATGTTATCTCTGACCAATGAGAGAAGCACACAATTGTTTACAAGATAGTGCAACTAATCATCTGACTCTTTGATGTACATTCTGCAATTCAAGGATTAAAAATGGCAAAAACTAAAGAATTATCCGGAGATATGCGAGATAGAATCATTGAATGTCACAAAGGAGGACAAGGTTACCAAAAAATTAGCGCATAAATTAATGTAGCACTAAATACAGTAGGAAATATCATCAGAAAGTATAAGAAGTATTGCGACGGTACAGCAAACCTTCCAAGAAATGGAAGACCGAGAAAAATAAATGAGAGTACTTCAAGGTGGATCAGCAGAAATGTGCAAAAAAAAAAAACCCTTCATTACTCGTTCTGAAATTAAAACTGATCTTGAGGGTGCTGGAATTAATGTAAGTAAGGATACCATTAGCAGAGCTCTATATCATAGAGGCTTTCATTCAATATCACCAAGAAAAGTACCGTTACTGAAAACCAAACATGTCAAAGACCGATTAAAGTTTGTCGAAATTTATGAAAAGAAAGGTATGCAGTTTTGGGAAAAGGTAATCTGGTCGGATGAAATGAAAGTTGAACTATTCAGAAGGAACACAGCGACAAGGGTTTGGCGAAAAAATGTCACTGCCTTCAACAAGCACAATACCATCCCCACAGTTAAGTTTGAGGTGCTTCCATTATGATATGGGGATGATTTTCATCCAAGGGCACTGGTGAGTTACAAGTTATCCATGTTAGAATGAATGGTAGCATGTACAGGGAGTTTCTAGAGAAGAACCTTCAGAAATCTGCAACTTCTTTAGGACATGGTCGGAATGTCGTGCTTCAACACGACAATGATCCCAAACATACCGCAAAACTTACAAAGAAATGCTTTGAAAATAACGGTATTAGTACTCTCAATTGGCCAAGTCAGTCTCCTGACTTGAATCCAATTGAGAATTTGTGGAATACTTTGAAGGTTAAAGTTCATAAGCGGAATCCACAAAATATCAAGCAATTAGAGGAATTATACAAGGAAGAATGGGGTAACGGTAGAGTAATTAGGTAATAGGGTAATTTTGAACTTTGATAAAAAAAATGGATTCAACCATGAGTTTTTAATTTTCCTTCCACATACAACTAAAACAACTTTACAAGATGTTACTTACCAAATATCAGGCAAAATGGCGAACATAAACTAGAGTTATAACAGAAAATAACATGTATCCAATACTTATGCGTGTCACTATATATATATATATATATATATATATATATATATATATATATATATATATTTGACTGGCTCTTTAGGTTCATAGTTACATATACATATATATATATATATATATATATATATATATATATATATATATATAGTTACATATATATATATATATTTATGTATGTATATATATATGTATGTATATATATATATATGTATGTATGTATGTATGTATATATATATATGTATGCATGTATATATATCTATATGTATATATATATATATATATATGTATATGTGTATATATATATGTATATATATATATATATGTGTATATATATGTATGTATATATATGTATATATATATGTAAATATATATAATATATATGTATATTTATGTATATATATGTAAATATATATATGTATGTATATATATATATATGTAAATATATATATATGTATGTATATATATATGTATATATATATATGTAAATATATATAATATATATATATGTATATATATGTATATATATGTAAATATATAATATATATATGTATATATATACATCTCTCTCTCTCTCTCTATATATATATATATATATATATATATATATATATATTTAACAATAAAAAAAAATATTAAAAAATTAAAATCTTCAGACACACTGTGTTGTATATTAATATTCTTTCGTTTTTTTTATTATTATTTCATTTAGATTCCTCAACTAGTTTCTGCCAACATGGCCATCATCAGGAGAAAGAACTTTTCTACTTGCTGGTTGCAGTGAACTACAGAAATGAATATCTTGATGGAGAAAATGAACTTTTGTCTGTAGTTTTCATTTGTTTTTTTATTTTTTTATCTTTTTAATATGAATATTTTAACATTCCTTGTGTTGGTCAAACAGTCGCTTTTAAGTTGTTATTTGAGATAAGTGGATCCATGCTTCTCTGAATTCCCGTGGTCAGTTTGAGAGTTTTTTTGGTCCTGGAGAGGGGACGTGTCTCTGTTAAGTGTTTGTCTGTGTGTTATTTGGTTCTTAGGGAATGAGTGAGTACGATATGTGTAAGCGTGTATATTACTGTGGGTGAATGTTATCATTTGGATCATTAGGGAGTGAGCGAGTATGATATGTGTAAGTGTGTATGTTCGTGTGGGTGTGTGTATAAGTGTGAGGCCTCAACACCTCCGTAAGCATGTCTGTCTTGTGTGGGTGAGAAATGTGGGTAGGTTTTGATTTGTAGGGTTATATATTAATACTGTCTATATTGTTAAATTTATGGTTTAGCCCGACTGGATAGTGTGTTTTTAAAATTTGTATCCACTTATTTTCATGGAATTCTAAAATCATTCTGTTATCTGCTCTGAACTTTTCTATTCTCTCAATTATATTGAATTTGGCATTGGTTTTGAAATCGTGTTTTTCTAGGTGGAAATGTTCTACAGGCAATCATTTTTCATGGGGAGTCGACTTAATTCGACTGCGATAGTTATTAATTCTGTAGTGAAAGGGCCATTCAGATTTCCTACATATTGTTTCTGGCATAGTGTGCATACTAGGAGGTAAATTATGTTATGACATCTACAGTTAGAATCATGGTAGATTTTGAAAGTAGATTTAGCGACTGAGCTAGTGAATGAATTCGTGTGTCTAATGTGGTTGCAACATAAACTTCTTTTGTTATTACATGGTTGGGAAAATCCTGTTGTTTTTGTTGTTAACTTATTACGGATTACCTTGTCCACTGAAATGTGGTTACTACCTATGATTACGTTTAGATTCATAGGTCTATGATATGTTCGAATACCGGGTTCCTTAAACATTTTTTTTTAGTACTGTTTTGAGATATACTATTTCCCAGTGACTTTTGATTATTTGGGATAGTGGAGGCAGAGTGAGCTTGAACGTAGTTAATAAAGGAATGCGGCTGGATTTCTTTTTAATCTTGTACATTAGGGAGTCTTCTCTAGGTGTGGAAGTTGCTTAATTTGTTTGTTCCCTGATTAGGTGTTGTTCATAGACACGTGTTGTGAATTGTTCTCCAGATTTTCAGTATTTATTTAATTCTTCATTTTTGGAACATATCATTCTAAGTGCTTGTGAATAGAGAATAGCCTCATCAGATTAATGGAAGATGCATACATTAAGGTTATTTTCCCACAATTTCATCTGAAAACAATAGATGAAGCAATGAATGGAATAAAACAATCGGAGAAAAGCGATCTAATAAATAAGTAGTAAAATAGAGAAACGTGAAAGTTTCGAAAATATTTTGCCGGATTAAAGAATGTAAGTGAATAGCCTACAGAGATTAACGGATAATGCATACATCAAGGATATTTTCCTACAATTTCATCTGAAAACAATAGATGAAGTAATGAATGGAATAATAAAATTGGAGAAAAGCGATCTAATTATAATTAGGGAGTAAAATAGAGAAACGCAAAAGTTTCGAGAATATTTTGCCGAATTACAGGATGTAAGTGAATAGCCTCCTGAGATTAATGGAAGATGCATACATTAAGGTTATTTTCCCACAATTTCATCTGAAAACAATAGATGAAGCAATGAATGGAATAACCCAATCGGAGAAAAGCGATCTAATTATAATTAAAGGGTAAATATAGAAACGCGAAAATTTCGAGAATATTTTGCCGAATTACAGGATGTAAGTGAATAGCCTCCTGTGATTAATGGAAGATGCATATATTAAGGTTATTTTCCCACAATGGTTAAAGCAATGCATGGAATAATAGAATTGGAGAAACGCGATCTAATAATAATTAAGGAGTAAAATAGAGAAACGCGAAAGTTTCGAAAATATTTGCCAGATTACAGGATGTAAGTGAATAGCCACCTGAGATTAATGGAAGATGCATTCATTAAGGTTATTTTCCCACAATTTCATCTGAAAACTATGGATGAAGTAATGCATGGAATATTAGAAATGGAGAAAAGCGATCTAATTATAATTAAGGAGTAAAATAGAGAAACGCGAAAGTTTCGGGATTATTTTGCTGGATTACAGGATGTAAGCGAATAGCCTCCAGAGATTAATGTAAGATGCATACATTAAGGTTATTTTCCCACAATTTCATCTGAAAACAATGGATGAAGCAATGCATGGAATAATAGAATTGGAGAAAACGATCTAATAATAATTAAGGAGTAAAATAGAGAAACGCGAAAGTTTCGAAAATATTTGCCAGATTACAGGATGTAAGTGAATAGCCACCTGAGATTAATGGAAGATGCATTCATTAAGGTTATTTTCCCACAATTTCATCTGAAAACTATGGATGAAGTAATGCATGGAATATTAGAAATGGAGAAAAGCGATCTAATTATAATTAAGGAGTAAAATAGAGAAACGCGAAAGTTTCGGGATTATTTTGCTGGATTACAGGATGTAAGTGAATAGCCACCTGAGATTAATGGAAGATGCATTCATTAAGGTTATTTTCCCACAATTTCATCTGAAAACTATGGATGAAGTAATGCATGGAATATTAGAAATGGAGAAAAGCGATCTAATTATAATTAAGGAGTAAAATAGAGAAACGCGAAAGTTTCGGGAATATTTTGCTGGATTACAGGATGTAAGTGAATAGCCACCTGAGATTAATGGAAGATGCATTCATTAAGGTTATTTTCCCACAATTTCATCTGAAAACTATGGATGAAGTAATGCATGGAATATTAGAAATGGAGAAAAGCGATCTAATTATAATTAAGGAGTAAAATAGAGAAACGCGAAAGTTTCGGGAATATTTTGCTGGATTACAGGATGTAAGTGAATAGCCACCTGAGATTAATGGAAGATGCATTCATTAAGGTTATTTGCCCACAATTTCATCTGAAAATTATGGATGAAGTAATGCATGGAATATTAGAAATGGAGAAAAGCGATCTAATCATAATTAAGGAGTAAAATAGAGAAACGCGAAAGTTTCGGGAATATTTTGCTGGATTACAGGATGTAAGTGAATAGCCACCTGAGATTAATGGAAGATGCATTCATTAAGGTTATTTTCCCACAATTTCATCTGAAAACTATGGATGAAGTAATGCATGGAATATTAGAAATGGAGAAAAGCGATCTAATTATAATTAAGGAGTAAAATAGAGAAACGCGAAAGTTTCGGGAATATTTTGCTGGATTACAGGATGTAAGTGAATAGCCACCTGAGATTAATGGAAGATGCATTCATTAAGGTTATTTTCCCACAATTTCATCTGAAAACTATGGATGAAGTAATGCATGGAATATTAGAAATGGAGAAAAGCGATCTAATTATAATTAAGGAGTAAAATAGAGAAACGCGAAAGTTTCGGGAATATTTTGCTGGATTACAGGATGTAAGTGAATAGCCACCTGAGATTAATGGAAGATGCATTCATTAAGGTTATTTTCCCACAATTTCATCTGAAAATTATGGATGAAGTAATGCATGGAATATTAGAAATGGAGAAAAGCGATCTAATCATAATTAAGGAGTAAAATAGAGAAACGCGAAAGTTTCGGGAATATTTTGCTGGATTACAGGATGTAAGTGAATAGCCACCTGAGATTAATGGAAGATGCATTCATTAAGGTTATTTCCCACAATTTCATCTGAAAACTATGGATGAAGTAATGCATGGAATATTAGAAATGGAGAAAAGCGATCTAATTATAATTAAGGAGTAAAATAGAGAAACGCGAAAGTTTCGGGAATATTTTGCTGGATTACAGGATGTAAGTGAATAGCCACCTGAGATTAATGGAAGATGCATTCATTAAGGTTATTTTCCCACAATTTCATCTGAAAACTATGGATGAAGTAATGCATGGAATATTAGAAATGGAGAAAAGCGATCTAATTATAATTAAGGAGTAAAATAGAGAAACGCGAAAGTTTCGGGAATATTTTGCTGGATTACAGGATGTAAGTGAATAGCCACCTGAGATTAATGGAAGATGCATTCATTAAGGTTATTTTCCCACAATTTCATCTGAAAACTATGGATGAAGTAATGCATGGAATATTAGAAATGGAGAAAAGCGATCTAATTATAATTAAGGAGTAAAATAGAGAAACGCGAAAGTTTCGGGATTATTTAGCTGGATTACAGGATGTAAGTGAATAGCCACCTGAGATTAATGGAAGATGCATTCATTAAGGTTATTTTCCCACAATTTCATCTGAAAACTATGGATGAAGTAATGCATGGAATATTAGAAATGGAGAAAAGCGATCTAATTATAATTAAGGAGTAAAATAGAGAAACGCGAAAGTTTCGGGTATATTTTGCTGGATTACAGGATGTAAGTGAATAGCCACCTGAGATTAATGGAAGATGCATTCATTAAGGTTATTTTCCCACAATTTCATCTGAAAACTATGGATGAAGTAATGCATGGAATATTAGAAATGGAGAAAAGCGATCTAATTATAATTAAGGAGTAAAATAGAGAAACGCGAACGTTTCGGGAATATTTTGCTGGATTACAGGATGTAAGTGAATAGCCACCTGAGATTAATGGAAGATGCATTCATTAAGGTTATTTTCCCACAATTTCATCTGAAAACTATGGATGAAGTAATGCATGGAATATTAGAAATGGAGAAAAGCGATCTAATTATAATTAAGGAGTAAAATAGAGAAACGCGAAAGTTTCGGGATTATTTTGCTGGATTACAGGATGTAAGTGAATAGCCACCTGAGATTAATGGAAGATGCATTCATTAAGGTTATTTTCCCAAAATTTCATCTGAAAACTATGGATGAAGTAATGCATGGATTATTAGAAATGGAGAAAAGCGATCTAATTATAATTAAGGAGTAAAATAGAGAAACGCGAAAGTTTCGGGATTATTTTGCTGGATTACAGGATGTAAGTGAATAGCCACCTGAGATTAATGGAAGATGCATTCATTAAGGTTATTTTCCCACAATTTCATCTGAAAACTATGGATGAAGTAATGCATGGAATATTAGAAATGGAGAAAAGCGATCTAATTATGATTAAGGAGTAAAATAGAGAAACGCGAAAGTTTCGGGATTATTTTGCTGGATTACAGGATGTAAGTGAATAGCCACCTGAGATTAATGGAAGATGCATTCATTAAGGTTATTTTCCCACAATTTCATCTGAAAACTATGGATGAAGTAATGCATGGAATATTAGAAATGGAGAAAAACGATCTAATTATAATTAAGGAGTAAAATAGAGAAACGCGAACGTTTCGGGAATATTTTGCTGGATTACAGGATGCAAGTGAATAGCCACCTGAGATTAATGGAAGATGTATTCATTAAGGTTATTTTCCCACAATTTCATCTGAAAACTATGGATGAAGTAGTGCATGGAATATTAGAAATGGAGAAAAGCGATCTAATTATAATTAAGGAGTAAAATAGAGAAACGCGAAAGTTTCGGGATTATTTTGCTGGATTACAGGATGTAAGTGAATAGCCACCTGAGATTAATGGAAGATGCATTCATTAAGGTTATTTTCCCACAATTTCACCTGAAAACTATGGATGAAGTAATGCATGGAATATTAGAAATGGAGAAAAGCGATCTAATTATAATTAAGGAGTAAAATAGAGAAACGCGAAAGTTTCGGGATTATTTTGCTGGATTACAGGATGTAAGTGAATAGCCACCTGAGATTAATGGAAGATGCATTCATTAAGGTTATTTTCCCACAATTTCATCTGAAAACTATGGATGAAGTAATGCATGGAATATTAGAAATGGAGAAAAGCGATCTAATTATAATTAAGGAGTAAAATAGAGAAACGCGAACGTTTCGGCAATATTTTGCTGGATTACAGGATGTAAGTGAATAGCCACCTGAGATTAATGGATAGATGCATTCATTAAGGTTATTTTCCCACAATTTCATCTGAAAACTATGGATGAAGTAATGCATGGAATATTAGAAATGGAGAAAAGCGATCTAATTATAATTAAGGAGTAAAATAGAGAAACGCGAAAGTTTCAGGAATATTTTGCTGGATTACAGGATGTAAGTTAATAGCCACCTGAGATTAATGGAAGATGCATTCATTAAGGTTATTTTCCCACAATTTCATCTGAAAACTATGGATGAAGTAATGCATGGAATATTAGAAATGGAGAAAAGCGATCTAATTATAATTAAGGAGTAAAATAGAGGAACGCGAACGTTTCGGGAATATTTTGCTGGATTACAGGATGTAAGTGAATAGCCACCTGAGATTAATGGAAGATGCATTCATTAAGGTTATTTTCCCACAATTTCATCTGAAAACTATGGATGAAGTAATGCACGGAATATTAGAAATGGAGAAAAGCGATCTAATTATAATTAAGGAGTAAAATAGAGAAACGCGAACGTTTCGGCAATATTTTGCTGGATTACAGGATGTAAGTGAATAGCCACCTGAGATTAATGGAAGATGCATTCATTAAGGTTATTTTCAAACAATTTCATCTGAAAAATATGGATGAAGTAATGCATGGAATATTAGAAATGGAGAAAAGCGATCTAATTATAATTAAGGAGTAAAATAGAGAAACGCGAACGTTTCTGGAATATTTTGCTGGATTACAGGATGTAAGTGAATAGCCAACTGAGATTAATGGAAGATGCATTCATAAGGGTTATTTTCCCACAATTTCATCTGAAAACTATGGATGAAGTAATGCATGGAATATTAGAAATGGAGAAAAGCGATCTAATTATAATTAAGGAGTAAAATAGAGAAACGCGAACGTTTCGGGAATATTTTGCTGGATTACAGGATGTAAGTGAATAGCCACCTGAGATTAATGGGAGATGCATTCATTAAGGTTATTTTCACACAATTTCATCTGAAAACTATGGATGAAGTAATGCATGGAATATTAGAAATGGAGAAAAACGATCTAATTATAATTAAGGAGTAAAATAGAGAAACGCGAAAGTTTCGGGAATATTTTGCTGGATTACAGGATGTAAGTGAATAGCCACCTGAGATTAATGGAAGATGCATTCATTAAGGTTTTTTTCACACAATTTCATCTGAAAACTATGGATGAAGTAATGCATGGAATATTAGAAATGGAGAAAAACGATCTAATTATAATTAAGGAGTAAAATAGAGAAACGCGAACGTTTCGGGAATATTTTGCTGGATTACAGGATGTAAGTGAATAGCCACCTGAGATTAATGGAAGATGTATTCATTAAGGTTATTTTCCCACAATTTCATCTGAAAACTATGGATGAAGTAATGCATGGAATATTAGAAATGGAGAAAAGCGATCTAATTATAATTAAGGAGTAAAATAGAGAAACGCGAAAGTTTCGGGATTATTTTGCTGGATTACAGGATGTAAGTGAATAGCCACCTGAGATTAATGGAAGATGCATTCATTAAGGTTATTTTCCCACAATTTCACCTGAAAACTATGGATGAAGTAATGCATGGAATATTAGAAATGGAGAAAAGCGATCTAATTATAATTAAGGAGTAAAATAGAGAAACGCGAAAGTTTCGGGATTATTTTGCTGGATTACAGGATGTAAGTGAATAGCCACCTGAGATTAATGGAAGATGCATTCATTAAGGTTATTTTCCCACAATTTCATCTGAAAACTATGGATGAAGTAATGCATGGAATATTAGAAATGGAGAAAAGCGATCTAATTATAATTAAGGAGTAAAATAGAGAAACGCGAAAGTTTCGGGAATATTTTGCTGGATTACAGGATGTAAGTGAATAGCCACCTGAGATTAATGGAAGATGCATTCATTAAGGTTATTTTCCCACAATTTCATCTGAAAACTATGGATGAAGTAATGCATGGAATATTAGAAATGGAGAAAAGCGATCTAATTATAATTAAGGAGTAAAATAGAGAAACGCGAAAGTTTCAGGAATATTTTGCTGGATTACAGGATGTAAGTGAATAGCCACCTGAGATTAATGGAAGATGCATTCATTAAGGTTATTTTCCCACAATTTCATCTGAAAACTATGGATGAAGTAATGCATGGAATATTAGAAATGGAGAAAAGCGATCTAATTATAATTAAGGAGTAAAATAGAGGAACGCGAACGTTTCGGGAATATTTTGCTGGATTACAGGATGTAAGTGAATAGCCACCTGAGATTAATGGAAGATGCATTCATTAAGGTTATTTTCCCACAATTTCATCTGAAAACTATGGATGAAGTAATGCACGGAATATTAGAAATGGAGAAAAGCGATCTAATTATAATTAAGGAGTAAAATAGAGAAACGCGAACGTTTCGGCAATATTTTGCTGGATTACAGGATGTAAGTGAATAGCCACCTGAGATTAATGGAAGATGCATTCATTAAGGTTATTTTCAAACAATTTCATCTGAAAAATATGGATGAAGTAATGCATGGAATATTAGAAATGGAGAAAAGCGATCTAATTATAATTAAGGAGTAAAATAGAGAAACGCGAACGTTTCTGGAATATTTTGCTGGATTACAGGATGTAAGTGAATAGCCAACTGAGATTAATGGAAGATGCATTCATAAGGGTTATTTTCCCACAATTTCATCTGAAAACTATGGATGAAGTAATGCATGGAATATTAGAAATGGAGAAAAGCGATCTAATTATAATTAAGGAGTAAAATAGAGAAACGCGAACGTTTCGGGAATATTTTGCTGGATTACAGGATGTAAGTGAATAGCCACCTGAGATTAATGGGAGATGCATTCATTAAGGTTATTTTCCCACAATTTCATCTGAAAACTATGGATGAAGTAATGCATGGAATATTAGAAATGGAGAAAAACGATCTAATTATAATTAAGGAGTAAAATAGAGAAACGCGAAAGTTTCGGGAATATTTTGCTGGATTACAGGATGTAAGTGAATAGCCACCTGAGATTAATGGAAGATGCATTCATTAAGGTTATTTTCACACAATTTCATCTGAAAACTATGGATGAAGTAATGCATGGAATATTAGAAATGGAGAAAAGCGATCTAATTATAATTAAGGAGTAAAATAGAGAAACGCGAACGTTTCGGGAATATTTTGCTGGATTACAGGATGTAAGTGAATAGCCACCTGAGATTAATGGAAGATGCATTCATTAAGGTTATTTTCCCACAATTTCATCTGAAAACTATGGATGAAGTAATGTATGGAATATTAGAAATGGAGAAAAGCGATCTAATTATAATTAAGGAGTAAAATAGAGAAACGCGAAAGTTTCGGGATTATTTTGCTGGATTACAGGATGTAAGTGAATAGCCACCTGAGATGAATGGAAGATGCATTCATTAAGGTTATTTTCCCACAATTTCATCTGAAAACTATGGATGAAGTAATGTATGGAATATTAGAAATGGAGAAAAGCGATCTAATTATAATTAAGGAGTAAAATAGAGAAACGCGAAAGTTTCGGGATTATTTTGCTGGATTACAGGATGTAAGTAAATAGCCACCTGAGATTAATGGAAGATGCATTCATTAAGGTTATTTTCCCACAATTTCATCTGAAAACTATGGATGAAGTAATGCATGGAATATTAGAAATGGAGAAAAGCGATCTAATTATAATTAAGGAGTAAAATAGAGAAACGCGAGAGTTTCGGGAATATTTTGCTGGATTACAGGATGTAAGTGAATAGCCACCTGAGATTAATGGAAGATGCATTCATTAAGGTTATTTTCCCACAATTTCATCTGAAAACTATGGATGAAGTAATGCATGGAATATTAGAAATGGAGAAAAACGATCTAATTATAATTAAGGAGTAAAATAGAGAAACGCGAAAGTTTCGGGAATATTTTGCTGGATTACAGGATGTAAGTGAATAGCCACCTGAGATTAATGGAAGATGCATTCATTAAGGTTATTTTCCCACAATTTCATCTGAAAATTATGGATGAAGTAATGCATGGAATATTAGAAATGGAGAAAAGCGATCTAATTATAATTAAGGAGTAAAATAGAGAAACGCGAACGTTTCGGGAATATTTTGCTGGATTACAGGATGTAAGTGAATAGCCAACTGAGATTAATGGAAGAAGCATTCATTAAGGTTATTTTCCCACAATTTCATCTGAAAACTATGGATGAAGTAATGCATGGAATATTAGAAATGGAGAAAAGCGATCTAATTATAATTAAGGAGTAAAATAGAGAAACGCGAACGTTTCAGGAATATTTTTCTGGATTACAGGATGTAATTGAATAGCCACCTGAGATTAATGGAAGATGCATTCATTAAGGTTATTTTCCCACAATTTCATCTGAAAACTATGGATGAAGTAATGTATGGAATATTAGAAATGGAGAAAAGCGATCTAATTATAATTAAGGAGTAAAATAGAGAAACGCGAAAGTTTCGGGATTATTTTGCTGGATTACAGGATGTAAGTGAATAGCCACCTGAGATTAATGGAAGATGCATTCATTAAGGTTATTTTCCCACAATTTCATCTGAAAACTATGGATGAAGTAATGCATGGAATATTAGAAATGGAGAAAAGCGATCTAATTATAATTAAGGAGTAAAATAGAGAAACGCGAACGTTTCGGGAATATTTTGCTGGATTACAGGATGTAAGTGAATAGCCACCTGAGATTAATTGAAGATGCATTCATTAAGGTTATTTTCCCACAATTTCATCTGAAAACTAAGGATGAAGTAATGCATGGAATATTAAAAATGTAGAAAAGCGATCTAATTATAATTAAGGAGTAAAATAGAGAAACGCGAACGTTTCGGGAATATTTTGCTGGATTACAGGATGTAAGTGAATAGCCACCTGAGATTAATGGAAGATGCATTCATTAAGGTTATTTTCCCACAATTTCATCTGAAAACTATGGATGAAGTAATGTATGGAATATTAGAAATGGAGAAAAGCGATCTAATTATAATTAAGGAGTAAAATAGAGAAACGCGAAAGTTTCGGGATTATTTTGCTGGATTACAGGATGTAAGTGAATAGCCACCTGAGATTAATGGAAGATGCATTCATTAAGGTTATTTTCCCACAATTTCATCTGAAAACTATGGATGAAGTAATGCATGGAATATTAGAAATGGAGAAAAGCGATCTAATTATAATTAAGGAGTAAAATAGAGAAACGCGAACGTTTCGGGAATATTTTTCTGGATTACAGGATGTAAGTGAATAGCCACCTGAGATTAATGGATAGATGCATTCATTAAGGTTATTTTCCCAAAATTTCATCTGAAAACTATGGATGAAGTAATGCATGGAATATTAGAAATGGAGAAAATCGATCTAATTATAATTAAGGAGTAAAATAGAGAAACGCGAACGTTTCGGGAATATTTTGCTGGATTACAGGATGTAAGTGAATAGCCACCTGAGATTAATGGAAGATGCATTCATTAAGTTATTTTCCCAAAATTTCATCTGAAAACTATGGATGAAGTAATGCATGGAATATTAGAAATGGAGAAAAGCGATCTAATTATAATTAAGGAGTAAAATAGAGAAACGCGAAAGTTTCGGGAATATTTTGCTGGATTACAGGATGTAAGTGAATAGCCACCTGAGATTAATGGAAGATGCATTCATTAAGGTTATTTTCCCACAATTTCATCTGAAAACTATGGATGAAGTAATGCATGGAATATTAGAAATGGAGAAAAGCGATCTAATTATGATTAAGGAGTAAAATAGAGAAACGCGAAAGTTTCGGGATTATTTTGCTGGATTACAGGATGTAAGTGAATAGCCACCTGAGATTAATGGAAGATGCATTCATTAAGGTTATTTTCCTACAATTTCATCTGAAAACTATGGATGAAGTAATGCATGGAATATTAGAAATGGAGAAAAACGATCTAATTATAATTAAGGAGTAAAATAGAGAAACGCGAATGTTTCGGGAATATTTTGCTGGATTACAGGATGTAAGTGAATAGCCACCTGAGATTAATGGAAGATGTATTCATTAAGGTTATTTTCCCACAATTTCATCTGAAAACTATGGATGAAGTAATGCATGGAATATTAGAAATGGAGAAAAGCGATCTAATTATAATTAAGGAGTAAAATAGAGAAACGCGAAAGTTTCGGGATTATTTTGCTGGATTACAGGATGTAAGTGAATAGCCACCTGAGATTAATGGAAGATGCATTCATTAAGGTTATTTTCCCACAATTTCACCTGAAAACTATGGATGAAGTAATGCATGGAATATTAGAAATGGAGAAAAGCGATCTAATTATAATTAAGGAGTAAAATAGAGAAACGCGAAAGTTTCGGGATTATTTTGCTGGATTACAGGATGTAAGTGAATAGCCACCTGAGATTAATGGAAGATGCATTCATTAAGGTTATTTTCCCACAATTTCATCTGAAAACTATGGATGAAGTAATGCATGGAATATTAGAAATGGAGAAAAGCGATCTAATTATAATTAAGGAGTAAAATAGAGAAACGCGAAAGTTTCGGGAATATTTTGCTGGATTACAGGATGTAAGTGAATAGACACCTGAGATTAATGGAAGATGCATTCATTAAGGTTATTTTCCCACAATTTCATCTGAAAACTATGGATGAAGTAATGCATGGAATATTAGAAATGGAGAAAAGCGATCTAATTATAATTAAGGAGTAAAATAGAGAAACGCGAAAGTTTCGGGAATATTTTGCTGGATTACAGGATGTAAGTGAATAGCCACCTGAGATTAATGGAAGATGCATTCATTAAGGTTATTTTCCCACAATTTCATCTGAAAACTATGGATGAAGTAATGCATTGAATATTAGAAATGGAGAAAAGCGATCTAATTATAATTAAGGAGTAAAATAGAGGAACGCGAACGTTTCGGGAATATTTTGCTGGATTACAGGATGTAAGTGAATAGCCACCTGAGATTAATGGAAGATGCATTCATTAAGGTTATTTTCCCACAATTTCATCTGAAAACTATGGATGAAGTAATGCACGGAATATTAGAAATGGAGAAAAGCGATCTAATTATAATTAAGGAGTAAAATAGAGAAACGCGAACGTTTCGGCAATATTTTGCTGGATTACAGGATGTAAGTGAATAGCCACCTGAGATTAATGGAAGATGCATTCATTAAGGTTATTTTCAAACAATTTCATCTGAAAAATATGGATGAAGTAATGCATGGAATATTAGAAATGGAGAAAAGCGATCTAATTATAATTAAGGAGTAAAATAGAGAAACGCGAACGTTTCTGGAATATTTTGCTGGATTACAGGATGTAAGTGAATAGCCAACTGAGATTAATGGAAGATGCATTCATAAGGGTTATTTTCCCACAATTTCATCTGAAAACTATGGATGAAGTAATGCATGGAATATTAGAAATGGAGAAAAGCGATCTAATTATAATTAAGGAGTAAAATAGAGAAACGCGAACGTTTCGGGAATATTTTGCTGGATTACAGGATGTAAGTGAATAGCCACCTGAGATTAATGGGAGATGCATTCATTAAGGTTATTTTCACACAATTTCATCTGAAAACTATGGATGAAGTAATGCATGGAATATTAGAAATGGAGAAAAACGATCTAATTATAATTAAGGAGTAAAATAGAGAAACGCGAAAGTTTCGGGAATATTTTGCTGGATTACAGGATGTAAGTGAATAGCCACCTGAGATTAATGGAAGATGCATTCATTAAGGTTATTTTCACACAATTTCATCTGAAAACTATGGATGAAGTAATGCATGGAATATTAGAAATGGAGAAAAGCGATCTAATTATAATTAAGGAGTAAAATAGAGAAACGCGAACGTTTCGGGAATATTTTGCTGGATTACAGGATGTAAGTGAATAGCCACCTGAGATTAATGGAAGATGCATTCATTAAGGTTATTTTCCCACAATTTCATCTGAAAACTATGGATGAAGTAATGTATGGAATATTAGAAATGGAGAAAAGCGATCTAATTATAATTAAGGAGTAAAATAGAGAAACGCGAAAGTTTCGGGATTATTTTGCTGGATTACAGGATGTAAGTAAATAGCCACCTGAGATTAATGGAAGATGCATTCATTAAGGTTATTTTCCCACAATTTCATCTGAAAACTATGGATGAAGTAATGCATGGAATATTAGAAATGGAGAAAAGCGATCTAATTATAATTAAGGAGTAAAATAGAGAAACGCGAGAGTTTCGGGAATATTTTGCTGGATTACAGGATGTAAGTGAATAGCCACCTGAGATTAATGGAAGATGCATTCATTAAGGTTATTTTCCCACAATTTCATCTGAAAACTATGGATGAAGTAATGCATGAAATATTAGAAATGGAGAAAAACGATCTAATTATAATTAAGGAGTAAAATAGAGAAACGCGAAAGTTTCGGGAATATTTTGCTGGATTACAGGATGTAAGTGAATAGCCACCTGAGATTAATGGAAGATGCATTCATTAAGGTTATTTTCCCACAATTTCATCTGAAAATTATGGATGAAGTAATGCATGGAATATTAGAAATGGAGAAAAGCGATCTAATTATAATTAAGGAGTAAAATAGAGAAACGCGAACGTTTCGGGAATATTTTGCTGGATTACAGGATGTAAGTGAATAGCCAACTGAGATTAATGGAAGAAGCATTCATTAAGGTTATTTTCCCACAATTTCATCTGAAAACTATGGATGAAGTAATGCATGGAATATTAGAAATGGAGAAAAGCGATCTAATTATAATTAAGGAGTAAAATAGAGAAACGCGAACGTTTCAGGAATATTTTTCTGTATTACAGGATGTAATTGAATAGCCACCTGAGATTAATGGAAGATGCATTCATTAAGGTTATTTTCCCACAATTTCATCTGTAAACTATGGATGAAGTAATGTATGGAATATTAGAAATGGAGAAAAGCGATCTAATTATAATTAAGGAGTAAAATAGAGAAACGCGAAAGTTTCGGGATTATTTTGCTGGATTACAGGATGTAAGTGAATAGCCACCTGAGATTAATGGAAGATGCATTCATTAAGGTTATTTTCCCACAATTTCATCTGAAAACTATGGATGAAGTAATGCATGGAATATTAGAAATGGAGAAAAGCGATCTAATTATAATTAAGGAGTAAAATAGAGAAACGCGAACGTTTCGGGAATATTTTGCTGGATTACAGGATGTAAGTGAATAGCCACCTGAGATTAATTGAAGATGCATTCATTAAGGTTATTTTCCCACAATTTCATCTGAAAACTAAGGATGAAGTAATGCATGGAATATTAGAAATGTAGAAAAGCGATCTAATTATAATTAAGGAGTAAAATAGAGAAACGCGAACGTTTCGGGAATATTTTGCTGGATTACAGGATGTAAGTGAATAGCCACCTGAGATTAATGGAAGATGCATTCATTAAGGTTATTTTCCCACAATTTCATCTGAAAACTATGGATGAAGTAATGCATGGAATATTAGAAATGGAGAAAAGCGATCTAATTATAATTAAGGAGTAAAATAGAGAAACGCGAAAGTTTCGGGATTATTTTGCTGGATAACAGGATGTAAGTGAATAGCCACCTGAGATTAATGGAAGATGCATTCATTAAGGTTATTTTCCCACAATTTCATCTGAAAACTATGGATGAAGTAATGCATGGAATATTAGAAATGGAGAAAAGCGATCTAATTATAATTAAGGAGTAAAATAGAGAAACGCGAAAGTTGCGGGAATATTTTGCTGGATTACAGGATGTAAGTGAATAGCCACCTGAGATTAATGGAAGATGCATTCATTAAGGTTATTTTCCCACAATTTCATCTGAAAACTATGGATGAAGTAATGCATGGAATATTAGAAATGGAGAAAAGCGATCTAATTATAATTAAGGAGTAAAATAGAGAAACGCGAACGTTTCGGGAATATTTTTCTGGATTACAGGATGTAAGTGAATAGCCACCTGAGATTAATGGATAGATGCATTCATTAAGGTTATTTTCCCAAAATTTCATCTGAAAACTATGGATGAAGTAATGCATGGAATATTAGAAATGGAGAAAATCGATATAATTATAATTAAGGAGTAAAATAGAGAAACGCGAACGTTTCGGGAATATTTTGCTGGATTACAGGATGTAAGTGAATAGCCACCTGAGATTAATGGAAGATGCATTCATTAAGTTATTTTCCCAAAATTTCATCTGAAAACTATGGATGAAGTAATGCATGGAATATTAGAAATGGAGAAAAGCGATCTAATTATAATTAAGGAGTAAAATAGAGAAACGCGAAAGTTTCGGGAATATTTTGCTGGATTACAGGATGTAAGTGAATAGCCACCTGAGATTAATGGAAGATGCATTCATTAAGGTTATTTTCCCACAATTTCATCTGAAAACTATGGATGAAGTAATGCATGGAATATTAGAAATGGAGAAAAGCGATCTAATTATAATTAAGGAGTAAAATAGAGAAACGCGAAAGTTTCGGGATTATTTTGCTGGATTACAGGATGTAAGTGAATAGCCACCTGAGATTAATGGAAGATGCATTCATTAAGGTTATTTTCCCACAATTTCATCTGAAAACTATGGATGAAGTAATGCATGGAATATTAGAAATGGAGAAAAGCGATCTAATTATAATTAAGGAGTAAAATAGAGAAACGCGAAAGTTTCGGGAATATTTTGCTGGATTACAGGATGTAAGTGAATAGCCACCTGAGATTAATGGAAGATGCATTCATTAAGGTTATTTTCCCACAATTTCATCTGAAAACTATGGATGAAGTAATGCATGGAATATTAGAAATGGAGAAAAGCGATCTAATAATAATTAAGGAGTAAAATAGAGAAACGCGAAAGTTTCGGGATTATTTTGCTGCATTACAGGATGTAAGTGAATAGCCACCTGAGATTAATGGAAGATGCATTCATTAAGGTTATTTTCCCACAATTTCATCTGAAAACTATGGATGAAGTAATGCATGGAATATTAGAAATGGAGAAAATCGATCTAATTATAATTAAGGAGTAAAATAGAGAAACGCGAAAGTTTCGGGAATATTTTGCTGGATTACAGGATGTAAGTGAATAGCCACCTGAGATTAATGGAAGATGCATTCATTAAGGTTATTTTCCCACAATTTCATCTGAAAACTATGGATGAAGTAATGCATGGAATATTAGAAATGGAGAAAAGCGATCTAATAATAATTAAGGAGTAAAATAGAGAAACGCGAAAGTTTCGGGATTATTTTGCTGGATTACAGGATGTAAGTGAATAGCCACCTGAGATTAATGGAAGATGCATTCATTAAGGTTATTTTCCCACAATTTCATCTGAAAACTATGGATGAAGTAATGCATGGAATATTAGAAATGGAGAAAATCGATCTAATTATAATTAAGGAGTAAAATAGAGAAACGCGAACGTTTCGGGAATATTTTGCTGGATTACAGGATGTAAGTGAATAGCCACCTGAGATTAATGGAAGATGCATTCATTAAGTTATTTTCCCACAATTTCATCTGAAAACTATGGATGAAGTAATGCATGGAATATGAGAAATGGAGAAAAGCGATCTAATTATAATTAAGGAGTAAAAAAGAGAAACGCGAAAGTTTCGGGAATATTTTGCTGGATTACAGGATGTAAGTGAATAGCCACCTGAGATTAATGGAAGATGCATTCATTAAGGTTATTTTCCCACAATTTCATCTGAAAACTATGGATGAAGTAATGCATGGAATATTAGAAATGGAGAAAAGCGATCTAATTATAATTAAGGAGTAAAATAGAGAAACGCGAAAGTTTCGGGATTATTTTGCTGGATTACAGGATGTAAGTGAATAGCCACCTGAGATTAATGGAAGATGCATTCATTAAGGTTATTTTCCCACAATTTCATCTGAAAACTATGGATGAAGTAATGCATGGAATATTAGAAATGGAGAAAAGCGATATAATTATAATTAAGGAGTAAAATAGAGAAACGCAAAAGTTTCGGGAATATTTTGTTGGATTACAGGATGTAAGTGAATAGCCACCTGAGATTAATGGAAGATGCATTCATTAAGGTTATTTTCCCACAATTTCATCTGAAAACTATGGATGAAGTAATGCATGGAATATTAGAAATGGAGAAAAGCGATCTAATTATAATTAAGGAGTAAAATAGAGAAACGCGAAAGTTTCGGGATTATTTTGCTGGATTACAGGATGTAAGTGAATAGCCACCTGAGATTAATGGAAGATGCATTCATTAAGGTTATTTTCCCACAATTTCATCTGAAAACTATGGATGAAGTAATGCATGGAATATTAGAAATGGAGAAAAGCGATCTAATTATAATTAAGAAGTAAAATAGAGAAACGCGAAAGTTTTGGGAATATTTTGCTGGATTACAGGATGTAAGTGAATAGCCACCTGAGATTAATTGAAGATGCATTCATTAAGGTTATTTTCCCACAATTTCATCTGAAAACTATGGATGAAGTAATGCATGGAATATTAGAAATGGAGAAAAGCGATCTAATTATAATTAAGGAGTAAAATAGAGAAACGCGAAAGTTTCGGGATTATTTTGCTGGATTACAGGATGTAAGTGAATAGCCACCTGAGATTAATGGAAGATGCATTCATTAAGGTTATTTTCCCACAATTTCATCTGAAAACTATGGATGAAGTAATGCATGGAATATTAGAAATGGAGAAAAGCGATCTAATTATAATTAAGGAGTAAAATAGAGAAACGCGAAAGTTTCGGGAATATTTTGCTGGATTACAGGATGTAAGTGAATAGCCACCTGAGATTAATGGAAGATGCATTCATTAAGGTTATTTTCCCACAATTTCATCTGAAAACTATGGATGAAGTAATGCATGGAATATTAGAAATGGAGAAAAACGATCTAATAATAATTAAGGAGTAAAATAGAGAAACGCGAAAGTTTCGGGATTATTTTGCTGGATTACAGGATGTAAGTGAATAGCCACCTGAGATTAATGGAAGATGCATTCATTAAGGTTATTTTCCCACAATTTCATCTGAAAACTATGGATGAAGTAATGCATGGAATATTAGAAATGGAGAAAAGCGATCTAATTATAATTAAGGAGTAAAATAGAGAAACGCGAAAGTTTCGGGAATATTTTGCTGGATTACAGGATGTAAGTGAATAGCCACCTGAGATTAATGGAAGATGCATTCATTAAGGTTATTTTCCCACAATTTCATCTGAAAACTATGGATGAAGTAATGCATGGAATATTAGAAATGGAGAAAAGCGATCTAATAATAATTAAGGAGTAAAATAGAGAAACGCTAAAGTTTCGGGATTATTTTGCTGGATTACAGGATGTAAGTGAATAGCCACCTGAGATTAATGGAAGATGCATTCATTAAGGTTATTTTCCCACAATTTCATCTGAAAACTATGGATGAAGTAATGCATGGAATATTAGAAATGGAGAAAATCGATCTAATTATAATTAAGGAGTAAAATAGAGAAACGCGAACGTTTCGGGAATATTTTGCTGGATTACAGGATGTAAGTGAATAGCCACCTGAGATTAATGGAAGATGCATTCATTAAGTTATTTTCCCACAATTTCATCTGAAAACTATGGATGAAGTAATGCATGGAATATTAGAAATGGAGAAAAGCGATCTAATTATAATTAAGGAGTAAAATAGAGAAACGCGAAAGTTTCGGGAATATTTTGCTGGATTACAGGATGTAAGTGAATAGCCACCTGAGATTAATGGAAGATGCATTCATTAAGGTTATTTTCCCACAATTTCATCTGAAAACTATGGATGAAGTAATGCATGGAATATTAGAAATGGAGAAAAGCGATCTAATTATAATTACGTAGTAAAATAGAGAAACGCGAAAGTTTCGGGATTATTTTGCTGGATTACAGGATGTAAGTGAATAGCCACCTGAGATTAATGGAAGATGCATTCATTAAGGTTATTTTCCCACAATTTCATCTGAAAACTATGGATGAAGTAATGCATGGAATATTAGAAATGGAGAAAAGCGATCTAATTATAATTAAGGAGTAAAATAGAGAAACGCGAAAGTTTCGGGAATATTTTGTTGGATTACAGGATGTAAGTGAATAGCCACCTGAGATTAATGGAAGATGCATTCATTAAGGTTATTTTCCCACAATTTCATCTGAAAACTATGGATGAAGTAATGCATGGAATATTAGAAATGGAGAAAAGCGATCTAATTATAATTAAGGAGTAAAATAGAGAAACGCGAAAGTTTCGGGATTATTTTGCTGGATTACAGGATGTAAGTGAATAGCCACCTGAGATTAATGGAAGATGCATTCATTAAGGTTATTTTCCCACAATTTCATCTGAAAACTATGGATGAAGTAATGCATGGAATATTAGAAATGGAGAAAAGCGATCTAATTATAATTAAGTAGTAAAATAGAGAAACGCGAAAGTTTCGGGAATATTTTGCTGGATTACAGGATGTAAGTGAATAGCCACCTGAGATTAATGGAAGATGCATTCATTCAGGTTATTTTCCCACAATTTCATCTGAAAACTATGGATGAAGTAATGCATGGAATATTAGAAATGGAGAAAAGCGATCTAATTATAATTAAGGAGTAAAATAGAGAAACGCGAACGTTTCGGGAATATTTTGCTGGATTACAGGATGTAAGTGAATAGCCACCTGAGATTAATGGAAGATGCATTCATTAAGGTTATTTTCCCACAATTTCATCTGAAAACTATGGATGAAGTAATGCATGGAATATTAGAAATGGAGAAAAGCGATCTACTTATAATTAAGGAGTAAAATAGGGAAACGCGAAAGTTTCGGGATTATTTTGCTGGATTACAGGATGTAAGTGAATAGCCACCTGAGATTAATGGAAGATGCATTCATTAAGGTTATTTTCCCACAATTTCATCTGAAAACTATGGATGAAGTAATGCATGGAATATTAGAAATGGAGAAAAGTGATCTAATTATAATTAAGGAGTAAAATAGAGAAACGCGAAAGTTTCGGGATTATTTTGCTGGATTACAGGATGTAAGTGAATAGCCACCTGAGATTAATGGAAGATGCATTCATTAAGGTTATTTTCCCACAATTTCATCTGAAAACTATGGATGAAGTAATGCATGGAATATTAGAAATGGAGAAAAGCGATCTAATTATAATTAAGGAGTAAAATAGAGAAACGCGAAAGTTTCGGGAATATTTTGCTGGATTACAGGATGTAAGTGAATAGCCACCTGAGATTAATGGAAGATGCATTCATTAAGGTTATTTTCCCACAATTTCATCTGAAAACTATGGATGAAGTAATGCATGGAATATTAGAAATGGAGAAAAGCGATCTAATAATAATTAAGGAGTAAAATAGAGAAACGCGAAAGTTTCGGGATTATTTTGCTGCATTACAGGATGTAAGTGAATAGCCACCTGAGATTAATGGAAGATGCATTCATTAAGGTTATTTTCCCACAATTTCATCTGAAAACTATGGATGAAGTAATGCATGGAATATTAGAAATGGAGAAAAGCGATCTAATTATAATTAAGGAGTAAAATAGAGAAACGCGAAAGTTTCGGGAATATTTTGCTGGATTACAGGATGTAAGTGAATAGCCACCTGAGATTAATGGAAGATGCATTCATTAAGGTTATTTTCCCACAATTTCATCTGAAAACTATGGATGAAGTAATGCATGGAATATTTAGAAATGGAGAAAAGCGATCTAATAATAATTAAGGAGTAAAATAGAGAAACGCGAAAGTTTCGGGATTATTTTGCTGGATTACAGGATGTAAGTGAATAGCCACCTGAGATTAATGGAAGATGCATTCATTAAGGTTATTTTCCCACAATTTCATCTGAAAACTATGGATGAAGTAATGCATGGAATATTAGAAATGGAGAAAATCGATCTAATTATAATTAAGGAGTAAAATAGAGAAACGCGAACGTTTCGGGAATATTTTGCTGGATTACAGGATGTAAGTGAATAGCCACCTGAGATTAATGGAAGATGCATTCATTAAGTTATTTTCCCACAATTTCATCTGAAAACTATGGATGAAGTAATGCATGGAATATTAGAAATGGAGAAAAGCGATCTAATTATAATTATGGAGTAAAATAGAGAAACGCGAAAGTTTCGGGAATATTTTGCTGGATTACAGGATGTAAGTGAATAGCCACCTGAGATTAATGGAAGATGCATTCATTAAGGTTATTTTCCCACAATTTCATCTGAAAACTATGGATGAAGTAATGCATGGAATATTAGAAATGGAGAAAAGCGATCTAATTATAATTAAGGAGTAAAATAGAGAAACGCGAAAGTTTCGGGATTATTTTGCTGGATTACAGGATGTAAGTGAATAGCCACCTGAGATTAATGGAAGATGCATTCATTAAGGTTATTTTCCCACAATTTCATCTGAAAACTATGGATGAAGTAATGCATGGAATATTAGAAATGGAGAAAAGCGATCTAATTATAATTAAGGAGTAAAATAGAGAAACGCGAAAGTTTCGGGAATATTTTGTTGGATTACAGGATGTAAGTGAATAGCCACCTGAGATTAATGGAAGATGCATTCATTAAGGTTATTTTCCCACAATTTCATCTGAAAACTATGGATGAAGTAATGCATGGAATATTAGAAATGGAGAAAAGCGATCTAATTATAATTAAGGAGTAAAATAGAGAAACGCGAAAGTTTCGGGATTATTTTGCTGGATTACAGGATGTAAGTGAATAGCCACCTGAGATTAATGGAAGATGCATTCATTAAGGTTATTTTCCCACAATTTGATCTGAAAACTATGGATGAAGTAATGCATGGAATATTAGAAATGGAGAAAAGCGATCTAATTATAATTAAGTAGTAAAATAGAGAAACGCGAAAGTTTCGGGAATATTTTGCTGGATTACAGGATGTAAGTGAATAGCCACCTGAGATTAATTGAAGATGCATTCATTAAGGTTATTTTCCCACAATTTCATCTGAAAACTATGGATGAAGTAATGCATGGAATATTAGAAATGGAGAAAAGCGATCTAATTATAATTAAGGAGTAAAATAGAGAAACGCGAAAGTTTCGGGATTATTTTGCTGGATTACAGGATGTAAGTGAATAGCCACCTGAGATTAATGGAAGATGCATTCATTAAGGTTATTTTCCCACAATTTCATCTGAAAACTATGGATGAAGTAATGCATGGAATATTAGAAATGGAGAAAAGCGATCTAATTATAATTAAGGAGTAAAATAGAGAAACGCGAAAGTTTCGGGAATATTTTGCTGGATTACAGGATGTAAGTGAATAGCCACCTGAGATTAATGGAAGATGCATTCATTAAGGTTATTTTCCCACAATTTCATCTGAAAACTATGGATGAAGTAATGCGTGGAATATTAGAAATGGAGAAAAGCGATCTAATAATAATTAAGGAGTAAAATAGAGAAACGCGAAAGTTTCGGGATTATTTTGCTGGATTACAGGATGTAAGTGAATAGCCACCTGAGATTAATGGAAGATGCATTCATTAAGGTTATTTCCCCACAATTTCATCTGAAAACTATGGATGAAGTAATGCATGGAATATTAGAAATGGAGAAAAGCGATCTAATTATAATTAAGGAGTAAAATAGAGAAACGCGAAAGTTTCGGGAATATTTTGCTGGATTACAGGATGTAAGTGAATAGCCACCTGAGATTAATGGAAGATGCATTCATTAAGGTTATTTTCCCACAATTTCATCTGAAAACTATGGATGAAGTAATGCATGGAATATTAGAAATGGAGAAAAGCGATCTAATAATAATTAAGGAGTAAAATAGAGAAACGCGAAAGTTTCGGGATTATTTTGCTGGATTACAGGATGTAAGTGAATAGCCACCTGAGATTAATGGAAGATGCATTCATTAAGGTTATTTTCCCACAATTTCATCTGAAAACTATGGATGAAGTAATGCATGGAATATTAGAAATGGAGAAAATCGATCTAATTATAATTAAGGAGTAAAATAGAGAAACGCGAACGTTTCGGGAATATTTTGCTGGATTACAGGATGTAAGTGAATAGCCACCTGAGATTAATGGAAGATGCATTCATTAAGTTATTTTCCCACAATTTCATCTGAAAACTATGGATGAAGTAATGCATGGAATATTAGAAATGGAGAAAAGCGATCTAATTATAATTAAGGAGTAAAATAGAGAAACGCGAAAGTTTCGGGAATATTTTGCTGGATTACAGGATGTAAGTGAATAGCCACCTGAGATTAATGGAAGATGCATTCATTAAGGTTATTTTCCCACAATTTCATCTGAAAACTATGGATGAAGTAATGCATGGAATATTAGAAATGGAGAAAAGCGATCTAATTATAATTAAGGAGTAAAATAGAGAAACGCGAAAGTTTCGGGATTATTTTGCTGGATTACAGGATGTAAGTGAATAGCCACCTGAGATTAATGGAAGATGCATTCATTAAGGTTATTTTCCCACAATTTCATCTGAAAACTATGGATGAAGTAATGCATGGAATATTAGAAATGGAGAAAAGCGATCTAATTATAATTAAGGAGTAAAATAGAGAAACGCGAAAGTTTCGGGAATATTTTGTTGGATTACAGGATGTAAGTGAATAGCCACCTGAGATTAATGGAAGATGCATTCATTAAGGTTATTTTCCCACAATTTCATCTGAAAACTATGGATGAAGTAATGCATGGAATATTAGAAATGGAGAAAAGCGATCTAATTATAATTAAGGAGTAAAATAGAGAAACGCGAAAGTTTCGGGATTATTTTGCTGGATTACAGGATGTAAGTGAATAGCCACCTGAGATTAATGGAAGATGCATTCATTAAGGTTATTTTCCCACAATTTCATCTGAAAACTATGGATGAAGTAATGCATGGAATATTAGAAATGGAGAAAAGCGATCTAATTATAATTAAGGAGTAAAATAGAGAAACGCGAAAGTTTCGGGATTATTTTGCTGGATTACAGGATGTAAGTGAATAGCCACCTGAGATTAATGGAAGATGCATTCATTAAGGTTATTTTCCCACAATTTCATCTGAAAACTATGGATGAAGTAATGCATGGAATATTAGAAATGGAGAAAAGCGATCTAATTATAATTAAGGAGTAAAATAGAGAAACGCGAAAGTTTCGGGAATATTTTGTTGGATTACAGGATGTAAGTGAATAGCCACCTGAGATTAATGGAAGATGCATTCATTAAGGTTATTTTCCCACAATTTCATCTGAAAACTATGGATGAAGTAATGCATGGAATATTAGAAATGGAGAAAAGCGATCTAATTATAATTAAGGAGTAAAATAGAGAAACGCGAAAGTTTCGGGATTATTTTGCTGGATTACAGGATGTAAGTGAATAGCCACCTGAGATTAATGGAAGATGCATTCATTAAGGTTATTTTCCCACAATTTCATCTGAAAACTATGGATGAAGTAATGCATGGAATATTAGAAATGGAGAAAAGCGATCTAATTATAATTAAGGAGTAAAATAGAGAAACGCGAAAGTTTCGGGAATATTTTGTTGGATTACAGGATGTAAGTGAATAGCCACCTGAGATTAATGGAAGATGCATTCATTAAGGTTATTTTCCCACAATTTCATCTGAAAACTATGGATGAAGTAATGCATGGAATATTAGAAATGGAGAAAAGCGATCTAATTATAATTAAGGAGTAAAATAGAGAAACGCGAAAGTTTCGGGATTATTTTGCTGGATTACAGGATGTAAGTGAATAGCCACCTGAGATTAATGGAAGATGCATTCATTAAGGTTATTTTCCCACAATTTCATCTGAAAACTATGGATGAAGTAATGCATGGAATATTAGAAATGGAGAAAAGCGATCTAATTATAATTAAGGAGTAAAATAGAGAAACGCGAAAGTTTCGGGATTATTTTGCTGGATTACAGGATGTAAGTGAATAGCCACCTGAGATTAATGGAAGATGCATTCATTAAGGTTATTTTCCCACAATTTCATCTGAAAACTATGGATGAAGTAATGCATGGAATATTAGAAATGGAGAAAAGCGATCTAATTATAATTAAGGAGTAAAATAGAGAAACGCGAAAGTTTCGGGAATATTTTGTTGGATTACAGGATGTAAGTGAATAGCCACCTGAGATTAATGGAAGATGCATTCATTAAGGTTATTTTCCCACAATTTCATCTGAAAACTATGGATGAAGTAATGCATGGAATATTAGAAATGGAGAAAAGCGATCTAATTATAATTAAGGAGTAAAATAGAGAAACGCGAAAGTTTCGGGATTATTTTGCTGGATTACAGGATGTAAGTGAATAGCCACCTGAGATTAATGGAAGATGCATTCATTAAGGTTATTTTCCCACAATTTCATCTGAAAACTATGGATGAAGTAATGCATGGAATATTAGAAATGGAGAAAAGCGATCTAATTATAATTAAGTAGTAAAATAGAGAAACGCGAAAGTTTCGGGAATATTTTGCTGGATTACAGGATGTAAGTGAATAGCCACCTGAGATTAATTGAAGATGCATTCATTAAGGTTATTTTCCCACAATTTCATCTGAAAACTATGGATGAAGTAATGCATGGAATATTAGAATTGGAGAAAAGCGATCTAATTATAATTAAGGAGTAAAATAGAGAAACGCGAACGTTTCGGGAATATTTTGCTGGATTACAGGATGTAAGTGAATAGCCACCTGAGATTAACGGAAGATGCATTCATTAAGGTTATTTTCCCACAATTTCATCTGAAAACTATGGATGAAGTAATGCATGGAATATTAGAAATGGAGAAAAGCGATCTACTTATAATTAAGGAGTAAAATAGGGAAACGCGAAAGTTTCGGGATTATTTTGCTGGATTACAGGATGTAAGTGAATAGCCACCTGAGATTAATGGAAGATGCATTCATTAAGGTTATTTTCCCACAATTTCATCTGAAAACTATGGATGAAGTAATGCATGTAATATTAGAAATGGAGAAAAGCGATCTAATTATAATTAAGGAGTAAAATAGAGAAACGCGAAAGTTTCGGGAATATTTTGCTGGATTACAGGATGTAAGTGAATAGCCACCTGAGATTAATGGAAGATGCATTCATTAAGGTTATTTTCCCACAATTTCATCTGAAAAATATGCATGAAGTAATGCATGGAATATTAGAAATGGAGAAAAGCGATCTAATTATAATTATGGAGTAAAATAGAGAAACGCGAAAGTTTCGGGATTATTTTGATGGATTACAGGATGTAAGTGAATAGCCACCTGAGATTAATGGAAGATGCATTCATTAAGGTTATTTTCCCACAATTTCATCTGAAAACTATGGATGAAGTAATGCATGGAATATTAGAAATGGAGAAAAGCGATCTACTTATAATTAAGGAGTAAAATAGAGAAACGCGAAAGTTTCGGGAATATTTTGCTGGATTACAGGATGTAAGTGAATATCCACCTGAGATTAATTGAAGATGCATTCATTAAGGTTATTTTCCCACAATTTCATCTGAAAACTATGGATGAAGTAATGCATGGAATATTAGAAATGGAGAAAAGCGATCTAATTATAATTAAGGAGTAAAATAGAGAAACGCGAACGTTTCGGGAATATTTTGCTGGATTACAGGATGTAAGTGAATAGCCACCTGAGATTAATGGAAGATGCATTCATTAAGGTTATTTTCCCACAATTTCATCTGAAAACTATGGATGAAGTAATGCATGGAATATTAGAAATGGAGAAAAGCGATCTAATTATAATTAAGGAGTAAAATAGAGAAACCCGAAAGTTTCGGGATTATTTTGCTGGATTACAGGATGTAAGTGAATAGCCACCTGAGATTAATGGAAGATGCATTCATTAAGGTTATTTTCCCACAATTTCATCTGAAAACTATGGATGAAGTAATGCATGGAATATTAGAAATGGAGAAAAGCGATCTAATTATAATTAAGGAGTAAAATAGAGAAACGCGAAAGTTTCGGGATTATTTTGCTGGATTACAGGATGTAAGTGAATAGCCACCTGAGATTAATGGAAGATGCATTCATTAAGGTTATTTTCCCACAATTTCATCTGAAAACTATGGATAAAGTAATGCATGGAATATTAGAAATGGAGAAAAGCGATCTAATTATAATTAAGGAGTAAAATAGAGAAACGCGAAAGTTTCGGGATTATTTTGCTGGATTACAGGATGTAAGTGAATAGCCACCTGAGATTAATGGAAGATGCATTCATTAAGGTTATTTTCCCACAATTTCATCTGAAAAATATGGATGAAGGAATGCATGGAATATTAGAAATGGAGAAAAGCGATCTAATTATAATTAAGGAGTAAAATAGAGAAACGCGAAAGTTTCGGGATTATTTTGCTGGATTACAGGATGTAAGTGAATAGCCACCTGAGATTAATGGAAGATGCATTCATTAAGGTTATTTTCCCACAATTTCATCTGAAAACTATGGATGAAGTAATGCATGGAATATTAGAAATGGAGAAAAGCGATCTAATTATAATTAAGGAGTAAAATAGAGAAACGCGAAAGTTTCGGGAATATTTTGCTGGATTACAGGATGTAAGTGAATATCCACCTGAGATTAATTGAAGATGCATTCATTAAGGTTATTTTCCCACAATTTCATCTGAAAACTATGGATGAAGTAATGCATGGAATATTAGAAATGGAGAAAAGCGATCTAATTATAATTAAGGAGTAAAATAGAGAAACGCGAACGTTTCGGGAATATTTTGCTGGATTACAGGATGTAAGTGAATAGCCACCTGAGATTAATGGAAGATGCATTCATTAAGGTTATTTTCCCACAATTTCATCTGAAAACTATGGATGAAGTAATGCATGGAATATTAGAAATGGAGAAAAGCGATCTAATTATAATTAAGGAGTAAAATAGAGAAACCCGAAAGTTTCGGGATTATTTTGCTGGATTACAGGAGGTAAGTGAATAGCCACCTGAGATTAATGGAAGATGCATTCATTAAGGTTATTTTCCCACAATTTCATCTGAAAACTATGGATGAAGTAATGCATGGAATATTAGAAATGGAGAAAAGCGATCTAATTATAATTAAGGAGTAAAATAGAGAAACGCGAAAGTTTCGGGATTATTTTGCTGGATTACAGGATGTAAGTGAATAGCCACCTGAGATTAATGGAAGATGCATTCATTAAGGTTATTTTCCCACAATTTCATCTGAAAACTATGGATGAAGTAATGCATGGAATATTAGAAATGGAGAAAAGCGATCTAATTATAATTAAGGAGTAAAATAGAGAAACGCGAAAGTTTCGGGAATATTTTGCTGGATTACAGGATGTAAGTGAATAGCCACCTGAGATTAATGGAAGATGCATTCATTAAGGTTATTTTCCCACAATTTCATCTGAAAATTATGGATGAAGTAATGCATGAAATATTAGAAATGGAGAAAAGCGATCTAATTATAATTAAGGAGTAAAATAGAGAAACGCGAACGTTTCGGGATTATTTTGCTGGATTACAGGATGTAAGTGAATAGCCACCTGAGATTAATGGAAGATGCATTCATTGAGGTTATTTTCCCACAATTTCATCTGAAAACTATGGATGAAGTAATGCATGGAATATTAGAAATGGAGAAAAGCGATCTAATTATAATTAAGGAGTAAAATAGAGAAACGCGAAAGTTTCGGGATTATTTTGCTGGATTACAGGATGTAAGTGAATAGCCACCAGAGATTAATGGAAGATGCATTCATTAAGGTTATTTTCCCACAATTTCATCTGAAAACTATGGATGAAGTAATGCATGGAATATTAGAAATGGAGAAAAGCGATCTAATTATAATTAAGGAGTAAAATAGAGAAACGCGAAAGTTTCGGGATTATTTTGCTGGATTACAGGATGTAAGTGAATAGCCACCTGAGATTAATGGAAGATGCATTCATTAAGGTTATTTTCCCACAATTTCATCTGAAAACTATGGATGAAGTAATGCATGGAATATTAGAAATGGAGAAAAGCGATCTAATTATAATTAAGGAGTAAAATAGAGAAACGCGAAAGTTTCGGGAATATTTTGTTGGATTACAGGATGTAAGTGAATAGCCACCTGAGATTAATGGAAGATGCATTCATTAAGGTTATTTTCCCACAATTTCATCTGAAAACTATGGATGAAGTAATGCATGGAATATTAGAAATGGAGAAAAGCGATCTAATTATAATTAAGGAGTAAAATAGAGAAACGCGAACGTTTCGGGAATATTTTGCTGGATTACAGGATGTAAGTGAATAGCCACCTGAGATTAATGGAAGATGCATTCATTAAGGTTATTTTCCCACAATTTCATCTGAAAACTATGGATGAAGTAATGCATGGAATATTAGAAATGGAGAAAAGCGATCTAATTATAATTAAGGAGTAAAATAGAGAAACGCGAAAGTTTCGGGATTATTTTGCTGGATTACAGGATGTAAGTGAATAGCCACCTGAGATTAATGGAAGATGCATTCATTAAGGTTATTTTCCCACAATTTCATCTGAAAACTATGGATGAAGTAATGCATGGAATATTAGAAATGGAGAAAAGCGATCTAATTATAATTAAGGAGTAAAATAGAGAAACGCGAAAGTTTCGGGAATATTTTGTTGGATTACAGGATGTAAGTGAATAGCCACCTGAGATTAATGGAAGATGCATTCATTAAGGTTATTTTCCCACAATTTCATCTGAAAACTATGGATGAAGTAATGCATGGAATATTAGAAATGGAGAAAAGCGATCTAATTATAATTAAGGAGTAAAATAGAGAAACGCGAAAGTTTCGGGATTATTTTGCTGGATTACAGGATGTAAGTGAATAGCCACCTGAGATTAATGGAAGATGCATTCATTAAGGTTATTTTCCCACAATTTCATCTGAAAACTATGGATGAAGTAATGCATGGAATATTAGAAATGGAGAAAAGCGATCTAATTATAATTAAGGAGTAAAATAGAGAAACGCGAAAGTTTCGGGATTATTTTGCTGGATTACAGGATGTAAGTGAATAGCCACCTGAGATTAATGGAAGATGCATTCATTAAGGTTATTTTCCCACAATTTCATCTGAAAACTATGGATGAAGTAATGCATGGAATATTAGAAATGGAGAAAAGCGATCTAATTATAATTAAGGAGTAAAATAGAGAAACGCGAAAGTTTCGGGAATATTTTGCTGGATTACAGGATGTATGTCAATATCCACCTGAGATTAATTGAAGATGCATTCATTAAGGTTATTTTCCCACAATTTCATCTGAAAACTATGGATGAAGTAATGCATGGAATATTAGAAATGGAGAAAAGCGATCTAATTATAATTAAGGAGTAAAATAGAGAAACGCGAACGTTTCGGGAATATTTTGCTGGATTACAGGATGTAAGTGAATAGCCACCTGAGATTAATGGAAGATGCATTCATTAAGGTTATTTTCCCACAATTTCATCTGAAAACTATGGATGAAGTAATGCATGGAATATTAGAAATGGAGAAATGCGATCTAATTATAATTAAGGAGTAAAATAGAGAAACGCGAAAGTTTCGGGATTATTTTGCTGGATTACAGGATGTAAGTGAATAGCCACCTGAGATTAATGGTAGATGCATTCATTAAGGTTATTTTCCCACAATTTCATCTGAAAACTATGGATGAAGTAATGCATGGAATATTAGAAATGGAGAAAAGCGATCTAATTATAATTAAGGAGTAAAATAGAGAAACGCGAAAGTTTCGGGAATATTTTGCTGGATTACAGGATGTAAGTGAATAGCCACCTGAGATTAATTGAAGATGCATTCATTAAGGTTATTTTCCCACAATTTCATCTGAAAACTATGGATGAAGTAATGCATGGAATATTAGAAATGGAGAAAAGCGATCTAATTATAATTAAGGAGTAAAATAGAGAAACGCGAACGTTTCGGGAATATTTTGCTGGATTACAGGATGTAAGTGAATAGCCACCTGAGATTAATGGAAGATGCATTCATTAAGGTTATTTTCCCACAATTTCATCTGAAAACTATGGATGAAGTAATGCATGGAATATTAGAAATGGAGAAAAGCGATCTAATTATAATTAAGGAGTAAAATAGAGAAACCCGAAAGTTTCGGGATTATTTTGCTGGATTACAGGAGGTAAGTGAATAGCCACCTGAGATTAATGGAAGATGCATTCATTAAGGTTATTTTCCCACAATTTCATCTGAAAACTATGGATGAAGTAATGCATGGAATATTAGAAATGGAGAAAAGCGATCTAATTATAATTAAGGAGTAAAATAGAGAAACGCGAAAGTTTCGGGATTATTTTGCTGGATTACAGGATGTAAGTGAATAGCCACCTGAGATTAATGGAAGATGCATTCATTAAGGTTATTTTCCCACAATTTCATCTGAAAACTATGGATGAAGTAATGCATGGAATATTAGAAATGGAGAAAAGCGATCTAATTATAATTAAGGAGTAAAATAGAGAAACGCGAAAGTTTCGGGAATATTTTGCTGGATTACAGGATGTAAGTGAATAGCCACCTGAGATTAATGGAAGATGCATTCATTAAGGTTATTTTCCCACAATTTCATCTGAAAATTATGGATGAAGTAATGCATGAAATATTAGAAATGGAGAAAAGCGATCTAATTATAATTAAGGAGTAAAATAGAGAAACGCGAACGTTTCGGGATTATTTTGCTGGATTACAGGATGTAAGTGAATAGCCACCTGAGATTAATGGAAGATGCATTCATTGAGGTTATTTTCCCACAATTTCATCTGAAAACTATGGATGAAGTAATGCATGGAATATTAGAAATGGAGAAAAGCGATCTAATTATAATTAAGGAGTAAAATAGAGAAACGCGAAAGTTTCGGGATTATTTTGCTGGATTACAGGATGTAAGTGAATAGCCACCAGAGATTAATGGAAGATGCATTCATTAAGGTTATTTTCCCACAATTTCATCTGAAAACTATGGATGAAGTAATGCATGGAATATTAGAAATGGAGAAAAGCGATCTAATTATAATTAAGGAGTAAAATAGAGAAACGCGAAAGTTTCGGGATTATTTTGCTGGATTACAGGATGTAAGTGAATAGCCACCTGAGATTAATGGAAGATGCATTCATTAAGGTTATTTTCCCACAATTTCATCTGAAAACTATGGATGAAGTAATGCATGGAATATTAGAAATGGAGAAAAGCGATCTAATTATAATTAAGGAGTAAAATAGAGAAACGCGAAAGTTTCGGGAATATTTTGTTGGATTACAGGATGTAAGTGAATAGCCACCTGAGATTAATGGAAGATGCATTCATTAAGGTTATTTTCCCACAATTTCATCTGAAAACTATGGATGAAGTAATGCATGGAATATTAGAAATGGAGAAAAGCGATCTAATTATAATTAAGGAGTAAAATAGAGAAACGCGAACGTTTCGGGAATATTTTGCTGGATTACAGGATGTAAGTGAATAGCCACCTGAGATTAATGGAAGATGCATTCATTAAGGTTATTTTCCCACAATTTCATCTGAAAACTATGGATGAAGTAATGCATGGAATATTAGAAATGGAGAAAAGCGATCTAATTATAATTAAGGAGTAAAATAGAGAAACGCGAAAGTTTCGGGATTATTTTGCTGGATTACAGGATGTAAGTGAATAGCCACCTGAGATTAATGGAAGATGCATTCATTAAGGTTATTTTCCCACAATTTCATCTGAAAACTATGGATGAAGTAATGCATGGAATATTAGAAATGGAGAAAAGCGATCTAATTATAATTAAGGAGTAAAATAGAGAAACGCGAAAGTTTCGGGAATATTTTGTTGGATTACAGGATGTAAGTGAATAGCCACCTGAGATTAATGGAAGATGCATTCATTAAGGTTATTTTCCCACAATTTCATCTGAAAACTATGGATGAAGTAATGCATGGAATATTAGAAATGGAGAAAAGCGATCTAATTATAATTAAGGAGTAAAATAGAGAAACGCGAAAGTTTCGGGATTATTTTGCTGGATTACAGGATGTAAGTGAATAGCCACCTGAGATTAATGGAAGATGCATTCATTAAGGTTATTTTCCCACAATTTCATCTGAAAACTATGGATGAAGTAATGCATGGAATATTAGAAATGGAGAAAAGCGATCTAATTATAATTAAGGAGTAAAATAGAGAAACGCGAAAGTTTCGGGAATATTTTGCTGGATTACAGGATGTAAGTCAATATCCACCTGAGATTAATTGAAGATGCATTCATTAAGGTTATTTTCCCACAATTTCATCTGAAAACTATGGATGAAGTAATGCATGGAATATTAGAAATGGAGAAAAGCGATCTAATTATAATTAAGGAGTAAAATAGAGAAACGCGAACGTTTCGGGAATATTTTGCTGGATTACAGGATGTAAGTGAATAGCCACCTGAGATTAATGGAAGATGCATTCATTAAGGTTATTTTCCCACAATTTCATCTGAAAACTATGGATGAAGTAATGCATGGAATATTAGAAATGGAGAAAAGCGATCTAATTATAATTAAGGAGTAAAATAGAGAAACGCGAAAGTTTCGGGATTATTTTGCTGGATTACAGGATGTAAGTGAATAGCCACCTGAGATTAATGGAAGATGCATTCATTAAGGTTATTTTCCCACAATTTCATCTGAAAACTATGGATGAAGTAATGCATTGAATATTAGAAATGGAGAAAAGCGATCTAATTATAATTAAGGAGTAAAATAGAGAAACGCGAAAGTTTCGGGAATATTTTGCTGGATTACAGGATGTAAGTGAATAGCCACCTGAGATTAATTGAAGATGCATTCATTAAGGTTATTTTCCCACAATTTCATCTGAAAACTATGGATGAAGTAATGCATGGAATATTAGAAATGGAGAAAAGCGATCTAATTATAATTAAGGAGTAAAATAGAGAAACGCGAACGTTTCGGGAATATTTTGCTGGATTACAGGATGTAAGTGAATAGCCACCTGAGATTAATGGAAGATGCATTCATTAAGGTTATTTTCCCACAATTTCATCTGAAAAATATGGATGAAGTAATGCATGGAATATTAGAAATGGAGAAAAGCGATCTAATTATAATTAAGGAGTAAAATAGAGAAACGCGAAAGTTTCGGGATTATTTTGCTGGATTACAGGATGTAAGTGAATAGCCACCTGAGATTAATGGAAGATGCATTCATTAAGGTTATTTTCCCACAATTTCATCTGAAAACTATGGATGAAGTAATGCATGGAATATTAGAAATGGAGAAAAGCGATCTAATTATAATTAAGGAGTAAAATAGAGAAACGCGAAAGTTTCGGGAATATTTTGCTGGATTACAGGATGTAAGTGAATATCCACCTGAGATTAATTGAAGATGCATTCATTAAGGTTATTTTCCCACAATTTCATCTGAAAACTATGGATGAAGTAATGCATGGAATATTAGAAATGGAGAAAAGCGATCTAATTATAATTAAGGAGTAAAATAGAGAAACGCGAACGTTTCGGGAATATTTTGCTGGATTACAGGATGTAAGTGAATAGCCACCTGAGATTAATGGAAGATGCATTCATTAAGGTTATTTTCCCACAATTTCATCTGAAAACTATGGATGAAGTAATGCATGGAATATTAGAAATGGAGAAAAGCGATCTAATTATAATTAAGGAGTAAAATAGAGAAACCCGAAAGTTTCGGGATTATTTTGCTGGATTACAGGATGTAAGTGAATAGCCACCTGAGATTAATGGAAGATGCATTCATTAAGGTTATTTTCCCACAATTTCATCTGAAAACTATGGATGAAGTAATGCATGGAATATTAGAAATGGAGAAAAGCGATCTAATTATAATTAAGGAGTAAAATAGAGAAACGCGAAAGTTTCGGGATTATTTTGCTGGATTACAGGATGTAAGTGAATAGCCACCTGAGATTAATGGAAGATGCATTCATTAAGGTTATTTTCCCACAATTTCATCTGAAAACTATGGATGAAGTAATGCATGGAATATTAGAAATGGAGAAAAGCGATCTAATTATAATTAAGGAGTAAAATAGAGAAACCCGAAAGTTTCGGGATTATTTTGCTGAATTACAGGATGTAAGTGAATAGCCACCTGAGATTAATGGAAGATGCATTCATTAAGGTTATTTTCCCACAATTTCATCTGAAAACTATGGATGAAGTAATGCATGGAATATTAGAAATGGAGAAAAGCGATCTAATTATAATTAAGGAGTAAAATAGAGAAACGCGAAAGTTTCGGGATTATTTTGCTGGATTACAGGATGTAAGTGAATAGCCACCTGAGATTAATGGAAGATGCATTCATTAAGGTTATTTTCCCACAATTTCATCTGAAAACTATGGATGAAGTAATGCATGGAATATTAGAAATGGAGAAAAGCGATCTAATTATAATTAAGGAGTAAAATAGAGAAACGCGAAAGTTTCGGGAATATTTTGCTGGATTACAGGATGTAAGTGAATAGCCACCTGAGATTAATGGAAGATGCATTCATTAAGGTTATTTTCCCACAATTTCATCTGAAAATTATGGATGAAGTAATGCATGAAATATTAGAAATGGAGAAAAGCGATCTAATTATAATTAAGGAGTAAAATAGAGAAACGCGAAAGTTTCGGGATTATTTTGCTGGATTACAGGATGTAAGTGAATAGCCACCTGAGATTAATGGAAGATGCATTCATTAAGGTTATTTTCCCACAATTTCATCTGAAAACTATGGATGAAGTAATGCATGGAATATTAGAAATGGAGAAAAGCGATCTAATTATAATTAAGGAGTAAAATAGAGAAACGCGAACGTTTCGGGAATATTTTGCTGGATTACAGGATGTAAGTGAATAGCCACCTGAGATTAATGGAAGATGCATTCATTAAGGTTATTTTCCCACAATTTCATCTGAAAACTATGGATGAAGTAATGCATGGAATATTAGAAATGGAGAAAAGCGATCTAATTATAATTAAGGAGTAAAATAGAGAAACGCGAACGTTTCGGGAATATTTTGCTGGATTACAGGATGTAAGTGAATAGCCACCTGAGATTAATGGAAGATGCATTCATTAAGGTTATTTTCCCACAATTTCATCTGAAAACTATGGATGAAGTAATGCATGGAATATTAGAAATGGAGAAAATGATCTAATTATAATTAAGGAGCAAAATAGAGAAACGCGAAGGTTTCGGGAATATTTTTCTGGATTACAGGATGTAAGTGAATAGCCACCTGAGATTAATGGAAGATGCATTCATTAAGGTTATTTTCCCACAATTTCATCTGAAAACTATGGATGAAGTAATGCATGGAATATTAGAAATGGAGAAAAGCGATCTAATTATAATTAAGGAGTAAAATAGAGAAACGCGAAAGTTTCGGGAATATTTTGCTGGATTACAGGATGTAAGTGAATAGCCACCTGAGATTAATGGAAGATGCATTCATTAAGGTTATTTTCCCACAATTTCATCTGAAAATTATGGATGAAGTAATGCATGAAATATTAGAAATGGAGAAAAGCGATCTAATTATAATTAAGGAGTAAAATAGAGAAACGCGAAAGTTTCGGGATTATTTTGCTGGATTACAGGATGTAAGTGAATAGCCACCTGAGATTAATGGAAGATGCATTCATTAAGGTTATTTTCCCACAATTTCATCTGAAAACTATGGATGAAGTAATGCATGGAATATTAGAAATGGAGAAAAGCGATCTAATTATAATTAAGGAGTAAAATAGAGAAACGCGAACGTTTCGGGAATATTTTGCTGGATTACAGGATGTAAGTGAATAGCCACCTGAGATTAATGGAAGATGCATTCATTAAGGTTATTTTCCCACAATTTCATCTGAAAACTATGGATGAAGTAATGCATGGAATATTAGAAATGGAGAAAAGCGATCTAATTATAATTAAGGAGTAAAATAGAGAAACGCGAACGTTTCGGGAATATTTTGCTGGATTACAGGATGTAAGTGAATAGCCACCTGAGATTAATGGAAGATGCATTCATTAAGGTTATTTTCCCACAATTTCATCTGAAAACTATGGATGAAGTAATGCATGGAATATTAGAAATGGAGAAAAGTGATCTAATTATAATTAAGGAGTAAAATAGAGAAACGCGAAGGTTTCGGGAATATTTTTCTGGATTACAGGATGTAAGTGAATAGCCACCTGAGATTAATGGAAGATGCATTCATTAAGGTTATTTTCCCACAATTTCATCTGAAAACTATGGATGAAGTAATGCATGGAATATTAGAAATGGAGAAAAGCGATCTAATTATAATTAAGGAGTAAAATAGAGAAACGCGAACGTTTCGGGAATATTTTGCTGGATTACAGGATGTAAGTGAATAGCCACCTGAGATTAATGGAAGATGCATTCATTAAGGTTATTTTCCCACAATTTCATCTGAAAACTATGGATGAAGTAATGCATGGAATATTAGAAATGGAGAAAAGCGATCTAATTATAATTAAGGAGTAAAATAGAGAAACGCGAACGTTTCGGGAATATTTTGCTGGATTACAGGATGTAAGTGAATAGCCACCTGAGATTAATGGAAGATGCATTCATTAAGGTTATTTTCCCACAATTTCATCTGAAAACTATGGATGAAGTAATGCATGGAATATTAGAAATGGAGAAAAGTGATCTAATTATAATTAAGGAGTAAAATAGAGAAACGCGAAGGTTTCGGGAATATTTTTCTGGATTACAGGATGTAAGTGAATAGCCACCTGAGATTAATGGAAGATGCATTCATTAAGGTTATTTTCCCACAATTTCATCTGAAAACTATGGATGAAGTAATGCATGGAATATTAGAAATGGAGAAAAGCGATCTAATTATAATTAAGGAGTAAAATAGAGAAACGCAAACGTTTCGGGAATATTTTGCTGGATTACAGGATGTAAGTGAATAGCCACCCGAGATTAATTGAAGATGTATTCATTAAGGTTATTTTCCCACAATTTCATCTGAAAACTATGGATGAAGTAATGCATGGAATATTAGAAATAGAGAAAAGCGATCTAATTATAATTAAGGAGTAAAATAGAGAAACGCGAACGTTTCGGGAATATTTTGCTGGATTACAGGATTTAAGTGAATAGCCACCTGAGATTAATGGAAGATGCAATCATTAAGTTATTTTTCCACAATTTCATCTGAAAACTATGGATGAAGTAATGCATGGCATATTAGAAATGGAGAAAAGCGATCTAATTATAATTAAGGAGTGAAATAGAGAAACGCGAAAGTTTCGGGAATATTTTGCTGGATTACAGGATGTAAGTGAATAGCCACCTGAGATTAATGGAAGATGCATTCATTAAGGTTATTTTCCCACAATTTCATCTGAAAACTATGGATGAAGTAATGCATGGAATATTAGAAATGGAGAAAAGCGATCTAATTATAATTAAGGAGTAAAATAGAGAAACGCGAAAGTTTCGGGAATATTTTGCTGGATTACAGGATGTAAGTGAATAGCCACCTGAGATTAATGGAAGATGCATTCATTAAGGTTATTTTCCCACACTTTCATCTGAAAACTATGGATGAAGTAATGCATGGAATATTAGAAATGGAGAAAAGCGATCTAATTATAATTAAGGAGTAAAATAGAGAAACGCGAAAGTTTCGGGAATATTTTGCTGGATTACAGGATGTAAGTGAATAGCCACCTGAGATTAATGGAAGATGCATTCATTAAGGTTATTTTCCCACAATTTCATCTGAAAACTATGGATGAAGTAATGCATGGAATATTAGAAATGGAGAAAAGCGATCTAATTATAATTAAGGAGTAAAATAGAGAAACGCGAACGTTTCGGGAATATTTTGCTGGATTACAGGATGTAAGTGAATAGCCACCTGAGATTAATGGAAGATGCATTCATTAAGGTTATTTTCCCACAATTTCATCTGAAAACTATGGATGAAGTAATGCATGGAATATTAGAAATGGAGAAAAGCGATCTAATTATAATTAAGGTGTAAAATAGAGAAACGCGAAAGTTTCGGGAATATTTTGCTGGATTACAGGATGTAAGAGAATAGCCACCTGAGATTAATGGAAGATGCATTCATTAAGGTTATTTTCCCACAATTTCATCTGAAAACTATGGATGAAGTAATGCATGGAATATTAGAAATGGAGAAAAGCGATCTAATTATAATTAAGGAGTAAAATAGAGAAACGCAAACGTTTCGGGAATATTTTGCTGGATTACAGGATGTAAGTGAATAGCCACCCGAGATTAATTGAAGATGTATTCATTAAGGTTATTTTCCCACAATTTCATCTGAAAACTATGGATGAAGTAATGCATGGAATATTAGAAATGGAGAAAAGCGATCTAATTATAATTAAGGAGTAAAATAGAGAAACGCGAAAGTTTCGGGAATATTTTGCTGGATTACAGGATGTAAGTGAATAGCCACCTGAGATTAATGGAAGATGCATTCATTAAGGTTATTTTCCCACAATTTCATCTGAAAACTATGGATGAAGTAATGCATGGAATATTAGAAATGGAGAAAAGCGATCTAATTATAATTAAGGAGTAAAATAGAGAAACGCGAACGTTTCGGGAATATTTTGCTGGATTACAGGATGTAAGTGAATAGCCACCTGAGATTAATGGAAGATGCATTCATTAAGGTTATTTTCCCACAATTTCATCTGAAAACTATGGATGAAGTAATGCATGGAATATTAGAAATGGAGAAAAGCGATCTAATTATAATTAAGGTGTAAAATAGAGAAACGCGAAAGTTTCGGGAATATTTTGCTGGATTACAGGATGTAAGTGAATAGCCACCTGAGATTAATGGAAGATGCATTCATTAAGGTTATTTTCCCACAATTTCATCTGAAAACTATGGATGAAGTAATGCATGGAATATTAGAAATGGAGAAAAGCGATCTAATTATAATTAAGGAGTAAAATAGAGAAACGCAAACGTTTCGGGAATATTTTGCTGGATTACAGGATGTAAGTGAATAGCCACCCGAGATTAATTGAAGATGTATTCATTAAGGTTATTTTCCCACAATTTCATCTGAAAACTATGGATGAAGTAATGCATGGAATATTAGAAATGGAGAAAAGCGATCTAATTATAATTAAGGAGTAAAATAGAGAAACGCGAACGTTTCGGGAATATTTTGCTGGATTACAGGATTTAAGTGAATAGCCACCTGAGATTAATGGAAGATGCAATCATTAAGTTATTTTCCCACAATTTCATCTGAAAACTATGGATGAAGTAATGCATGGCATATTAGAAATGGAGAAAAGCGATCTAATTATAATTAAGGAGTGAAATAGAGAAACGCGAAAGTTTCGGGAATATTTTGCTGGATTACAGGATGTAAGTGAATAGCCACCTGAGATTAATGGAAGATGCATTCATTAAGGTTATTTTCCCACAATTTCATCTGAAAACTATGGATGAAGTAATGCATGGAATATTAGAAATGGAGAAAAGCGATCTAATTATAATTAAGGAGTAAAATAGAGAAACGCGAAAGTTTCGGGAATATTTTGCTGGATTACAGGATGTAAGTGAATAGCCACCTGAGATTAATGGAAGATGCATTCATTAAGGTTATTTTCCCACACTTTCATCTGAAAACTATGGATGAAGTAATGCATGGAATATTAGAAATGGAGAAAAGCGATCTAATTATAATTAAGGAGTAAAATAGAGAAACGCGAAAGTTTCGGGAATATTTTGCTGGATTACAGGATGTAAGCGAATAGCCACCTGAGATTAATGGAAGATGCATTCATTGAGGTTATTTTCCCACAATTTCATCTGAAAACTATGGATGAAGTAATGCATGGAATATTAGAAATGGAGAAAAGCGATCTAATTATAATTAAGGAGTAAAATAGAGAAACGCGAACGTTTCGGGAATATTTTGCTGGATTACAGGATGTAAGTGAATAGCCACCTGAGATTAATGGAAGATGCATTCATTAAGGTTATTTTCCCACAATTTCATCTGAAAACTATGGATGAAGTAATGCATGGAATATTAGAAATGGAGAAAAGCGATCTAATTATAATTAAGGAGTAAAATAGAGAAACGCGAACGTTTCGGGAATATTTTGCTGGATTACAGGATGTAAGTGAATAGCCACCTGAGATTAATGGAAGATGCATTCATTAAGGTTATTTTCCCACAATTTCATCTGAAAACTATGGATGAAGTAATGCATGGAATATTAGAAATGGAGAAAAGCGATCTAATTATAATTAAGGAGTAAAATAGAGAAACGCGAACGTTTCGGGAATATTTTGCTGGATTACAGGATGTAAGTGAATAGCCACCTGAGATTAATTGAAGATGCATTCATTAAGGTTATTTTCCCACAATTTCATCTGAAAACTATGGATGAAGTAATGCATGGAATATTAGAAATGGAGAAAAACGATCTAATTATAATTAAGGAGTAAAATAGAGAAACGCGAAAGTTTCGGGATTATTTTGCTGGATTACAGGATGTAAGTGAATAGCCACCTGAGATTAATGGAAGATGCATTCATTAAAGTTATTTTCCCACAATTTCATCTGAAAACTATGGATGAAGTAATGCATGGAATATTAGAAATGGAGAAAAGCGATCTAATTATAATTAAGGAGTAAAATAGAGAAACGCGAAAGTTTCGAGAATATTTTGCTGGATTACAGGATGTAAGTGAATAGCCACCTGAGATTAATGGAAGATGCATTCATTAAAGTTATTTTCCCACAATTTCATCTGAAAACTATGGATGAAGTAATGCATGGAATATTAGAAATGGAGAAAAGCGATCTAATTATAATTAAGGAGTAAAATAGAGAAACGCGAACGTTTCGGGAATATTTTGCTGGATTTCAGGATGTAAGTGAATAGCCACCTGAGATTAATGGAAGATGCATTCATTAAGGTTATTTTCCCACAATTTCATCTGAAAACTATGGATGAAGTAATGCATGGAATATTAGAAATGGAGAAAAGCGATCTAATTATAATTAAGGAGTAAAATAGAGAAACGCGAACGTTTCGGGAATATTTTGCTGGATTACAGGATGTAAGTGAATAGCCACCTGAGATTAATGGAAGATGCATTCATTAAGGTTATTTTCCCACAATTTCGTCTGAAAACTATGGATGAAGTAATGCATGGAATATTAGAAATGGAGAAAAGCGATCTAATTATAATTAAGGAGTAAAATAGAGAAACGCGAACGATTCGGGAATATTTTGCTGGATTACAGGATGTAAGTGAATAGCCACCTGAGATTAATGGAAGATGCATTCATTAAGGTTATTTTCCCACAATTTCATCTGAAAACTATGGATGAAGTAATGCATGGAATATTAGAAATGGAGAAAAACGATCTAATTATAATTAAGGAGTAAAATAGAGAAACGCGAACGTTTCGGGAATATTTTGCTGGATTACAGGACGTAAGTGAATAGCCAACTGAGATTAATGGAAGATGCATTCATTAAGGTTATTTTCCCACAATTTCATCTGTAAACTATGGATGAAGTAATGCATGGAATATTAGAAATGGAGAAAAGCGATCTAATTATAATTAAGGAGTAAAATAGAGAAACGGGAACGTTTCGGGAATATTTTGCTGGATTACAGGATGTAAGTGAATAGCCACCTGAGATTAATGGAAGATGCATTCATTAAGGTTATTTTCCCACAATTTCATCTGAAAACTATGGATGAAGTAATGTATGGAATATTAGAAATGGAGAAAAGCGATCTAATTATAATTAAGGAGTAAAATAGAGAAACGCGAAAGTTTCGGGATTATTTTGCTGGATTACAGGATGTAAGTGAATAGCCACCTGAGATTAATGGAAGATGCATTCATTAAGGTTATTTTCCCACAATTTCATCTGAAAATTATGGATGAAGTAATGCATGGAATATTAGAAATGGAGAAAAGCGATCTAATTATAATTAAGGAGTAAAATAGAGAAACGCGAAAGTTTCGGGAATATTTTGCTGGATTACAGGATGTAAGTGAATAGCCACCTGAGGTTAATTGAAGATGCATTCATTAAGGTTATTTTCCCACAATTTCATCTGAAAACTATGGATGAAGTAATGCATGGAATATTAGAAATGTAGAAAAGCGATCTAATTATAATTAAGGAGTAAAATGGAGAAACGCGAACGTTTCGGGATTATTTTGCTGGATTACAGGATGTAAGTGAATAGCCACCTGAGATTAATGGAAGATGCATTCATTAAGGTTAATTTCCCACAATTTCATCTGAAAACTATGGATGAAGTAATGCATGGAATATTAGAAATGGAGAAAAGCGATCTAATTATAATTAAGGAGTAAAATAGAGAAACGCGAAAGTTTCGGGATTATTTTGCTGGATTACAGGATGTAAGTGAATAGCCACCTGAGATTAATGGAAGATGCATTCATTAAGGTTATTTTCCCACAATTTCATCTGAAAACTATGGATGAAGTAATGCATGGAATATTAGAAATGGAGAAAATCGATCTAATTATAATTAAGGAGTAAAATAGAGAAACGCGAAAGTTTCGGGAATATTTTGCTGGATTACAGGATGTAAGTGAATAGCCACCTGAGATTAATGGAAGATGCATTCATTAAGGTTATTTTCACACAATTTTATCTGAAAACCATGGATGAAGTAATGCATGGAATATTAGAAATGGAGAAAAGCGATCTCATTATAATTAAGGAGTAAAATAGAGAAACGCGAAAGTTTCGGGAATATTTTGCTGGATTTAAGTGAATAGCTACCTGAGATTAATGGAAGATGCATTCATTAAGGTTATTTTCCCACAATTTCATCTGAAAACTATGGATGAAGTAATGCATGAAATATTAGAAATGGAGAAAAGCGATCTAATTATAATTAAGGAGTAAAATAGAGAAACGCGAACGTTTCGGGATTATTTTGCTGGATTACAGGATGTAAGTGAATAGCCACCTGAGATTAATGGAAGATGCATTCATTGAGGTTATTTTCCCAAAATTTCATCTGAAAACTATGGATGAAGTAATGCATGGAATATTAGAAATGGAGAAAAGCGATCTAATTATAATTAAGGAGTAAAATAGAGAAACGCGAACGTTTCGGGAATATTTTGCTGGATTACAGGATGTAAGTGAATAGCCACCTGAGATTAATGGAAGATGCATTCATTAAGGTTATTTTCCCACAATTTCATCTGAAAACTATGGATGAAGTAATGCATGGAATATTAGAAATGGAGAAAAGCGATCTAATTATAATTAAGGAGTAAAATAGAGAAACGCGAACGTTTCGGGAATATTTTGCTGGATTACAGGATGTAAGTGAATAGCCACCTGAGATGAATTGAAGATGCATTCATTAAGGTTATTTTCCCACAATTTCATCTGAAAACTATGGATGAAGTAATGCATGGAATATTAGAAATGGAGAAAAGCGATCTAATTATAATTAAGGAGTAAAATAGAGAAACGCGAAAGTTTCGGGAATATTTTGCTGGATTACAGGATGTAAGTGAATAGCCACCTGAGATTAATGGAAGATGCATTCATTAAGGTTATTTTCCCACAATTTCATCTGAAAACTATGGATGAAGTAATGCATGGAATATTAGAAATGGAGAAAAGCGATCTAATTATAATTAAGGAGTGAAATAGAGAAACGCGAAAGTTTCGGGATTATTTTGCTGGATTACAGGATGTAAGTGAATAGCCACCTGAGATTAATGGAAGATGCATTCATTAAGGTTATTTTCCCACAATTTCATCTGAAAACTATGGATGAAGTAATGCATGGAATATTAGAAATGGAGAAAAGCGATCTAATTATAATTAAGGAGTAAAATAGAGAAACGCGAAAGTTTCGGGATTATTTTGCTGGATTACAGGATGTAAGTGAATAGCCACCTGAGATTAATGGAAGATGCATTCATTAAGGTTATTTTCCCACAATTTCATCTGAAAACTATGGATGAAGTAATGCATGGAATATTAGAAATGGAGAAAAGCGATCTAATTATAATTAAGGAGTAAAATAGAGAAACGCGAAAGTTTCGGGAATATTTTGCTGGATTACAGGATGGAAGTGAATAGCCTCCTGAGATTAATTGAAGATGCATTCATTAAGGTTATTTTCCCACAATTTCATCTGAAAACTATGGATGAAGTAATGCAGGGAATATTAGAAATGGAGAAAAGCGATCTAATTATAATTAAGGAGTAAAATAGAGAAACGCGAAAGTTTCGGGAATATTTTGCTGGATTAGAGGATGTAAGTTAATAGCCACCTGAGATTAATGGAAGATGCATTCATTAAGGTTATTTTCACACAATTTCATCTGAAAACTATGGATGAAGTAATGCATGGAATATTAGAAATGGAGAAAAGCGATCTAATTATAATTAAGGAGTAAAATAGAGAAACGCGAAAGTTTCGGGAATATTTTGCTGGATTACAGGATGTAAGTGAATAGCCACCTGAGATTAATGGAAGATGCATTCATTAAGGTTATTTTCCCACAATTTCATCTGAAAACTATGGATGAAGTAATGCATGGAATATTAGAAATGGAGAAAAGCGATCTAATTATAATTAAGGAGTAAAATAGAGAAACGCGAACGTTTCGGGAATATTTTGCTGGATCACAGGATGTAAGTGAATAGCCACCTGTGATTAATTGAAGATGCATTCATTAAGGTTATTTTCCCACAATTTCATCTGAAAACTATGGATGAAGTAATGCATGGAATATTAGAAATGGAGAAAAGCGATCTAATTATAATTAAGGAGTAAAATAGAGGAACGCGAAAGTTTCGGGAATATTTTGCTGGATTACAGGATGTAAGTGAATAGCCACCTAAGATTAATGGAAGATGCATTCATTAAGGTTATTTTCCCACAATTTCATCTGAAAACTATGGATGAAGTAATGCATGGAATATTAGAAATGGAGAAAAGCGATCTAATTATAATTAAGGAGTAAAATAGAGAAACGCGAAAGTTTCGGGAATATTTTGCTGGATTACAGGATGTAAGTGAATAGCCACCTGAGATTAATGGAAGATGCATTCATTAAGGTTATTTTCCCACAATTTCATCTGAAAACTATGGATGAAGTAATGCAGGGAATATTAGAAATGGAGAAAAGCGATCTAATTATAATTAAGGAGTAAAATAGAGAAACGCGAAAGTTTCGGGAATATTTTGCTGGATTACAGGATGTAAGTGAATAGCCACCTGAGATTAATGGAAGATGCATTCATTAAGGTTATTTTCCCACAATTTCATCTGAAAACTATGGATGAAGTAATGCATGGAATATTAGAAATGGAGAAAAGCGATCTAATTATAATTAAGGAGTAAAATAGAGAAACGCGAACGTTTCGGGATTATTTTGCTGGATTACAGGATGTAAGTGAATAGCCACCTGAGATTAATGGAAGATGCATTCATTGAGGTTATTTTCCCACAATTTCATCTGAAAACTATGGATGAAGTAATGCATGGAATATTAGAAATGGAGAAAAGCGATCTAATTATAATTAAGGAGTAAAATAGAGAAACGCGAACGTTTCGGGAATATTTTGCTGGATTACAGGATGTAAGTGAATAGCCACCTGAGATTAATGGAAGATGCATTCATTAAGGTTATTTTCCCACAATTTCATCTGAAAACTATGGATGAAGTAATGCATGGAATATTAGAAATGGAGAAAAGCGATCTAATTATAATTAAGGAGTAAAATAGAGAAACGCGAATGTTTCGGGATTATTTTGCTGGATTACAGGATGTCAGTGAATAGCCACCTGAGATTAATGGAAGATGCATTCATTAAGGTTATTTTCCCACAATTTCATCTGTAAACTATGGATGAAGTAATGCATGGAATATTAGAAATGGAGAAAAGCGATCTAATTATAATTAAGGAGTAAAATAGAGAAACGCGAACGTTTCGGGAATATTTTGCTGGATTACAGGATGTAAGTGAATAGCCACCTGAGATTAATGGAAGATGCATTCATTAAGGTTATTTTCCCACAATTTCATCTGAAAACTATGGATGAAGTAATGCAGGGAATATTAGAAATGGAGAAAAGCGATCTAATTATAATTAAGGAGTAAAATAGAGAAACGCGAAAGTTTCGGGAATATTTTGCTGGATTAGAGGATGTAAGTTAATAGCCACCTGAGATTAATGGAAGATGCATTCATTAAGGTTATTTTCACACAATTTCATCTGAAAACTATGGATGAAGTAATGCATGGAATATTAGAAATGGAGAAAAGCGATCTAATTATAATTAAGGAGTAAAATAGAGAAACGCGAAAGTTTCGGGAATATTTTGCTGGATTACAGGATGTAAGTGAATAGCCACCTGAGATTAATGGAAGATGCATTCATTAAGGTTATTTTCCCACAATTTCATCTGAAAACTATGGATGAAGTAATGCATGAAATATTAGAAATGGAGAAAAGCGATCTAATTATAATTAAGGAGTAAAATAGAGAAACGCGAACGTTTCGGGATTATTTTGCTGGATTACAGGATGTAAGTGAATAGCCACCTGAGATTAATTGAAGATGCATTCATTAAGGTTATTTTCCACAATTTCATCTGAAAACTATGGATGAAGTAATGCATGGAATATTAGAAATGGAGAAAAGCGATCTAATTATAATTAAGGAGTAAAATAGAGAAACGCGAACGTTTCGGGAATATTTTGCTGGATCACAGGATGTAAGTGAATAGCCACCTGAGATTAATTGAAGATGCATTCATTAAGGTTATTTTCCCACAATTTCATCTGAAAACTATGGATGAAGTAATGCATGGAATATTAGAAATGGAGAAAAGCGATCTAATTATAATTAAGGAGTAAAATAGAGAAACGCGAACGTTTCGGGAATATTTTGCTGGATTACAGGATGTAAGTGAATAGCCACCTGAGATTAATGGAAGATGCATTCATTAAGGTTATTTTCCCACAATTTCATCTGAAAACTATGGATGAAGTAATGCATGGAATATTAGAAATGGAGAAAAGCGATCTAATTATAATTAAGGAGTAAAATAGAGAAACGCGAAAGTTTCGGGAATATTTTGCTGGATTACAGGACGTAAGTGAATAGCCAACTGAGATTAATGGAAGATGCATTCATTAAGGTTATTTTACCACAATTTCATCTGTAAACTATGGATGAAGTAATGCATGGAATATTAGAAATGGAGAAAAGCGATCTAATTATAATTAAGGAGTAAAATAGAGAAACGCGAACGTTTCGGGAATATTTTGCTGGATTACAGGATGTAAGTGAATAGCCACCTGAGATTAATGGAAGATGCATTCATTAAGGTTATTTTCCCACAATTTCATCTGAAAACTATGGATGAAGTAATGTATGGAATATTAGAAATGGAGAAAAGCGATCTAATTATAATTAAGGAATAAATTGAGAAACGCGAAAGTTTCGGGATTATTTTGCTGGATTACAGGATGTAAGTGAATAGCCACCTGAGATTAATGGAAGATGCATTCATTAAGGTTATTTTCCCACAATTTCATCTGAAAACTATGGATGAAGTAATGCATGGAATATTAGAAATGGAGAAAAGCGATCTAATTATAATTAAGGAGTAAAATAGAGAAACGCGAACGTTTCGGGAATATTTTGCTGGATTACAGGATGTAAGTGAATAGCCACCTGAGATTAATTGAAGATGCATTCATTAAGGTTATTTTCCCACAATTTCATCTGAAAACTATGGATGAAGTAATGCATGAAATATTAGAAATGGAGAAAAGCGATCTAATTATAATTAAGGAGTAAAATAGAGAAACGCGAACGTTTCGGGATTATTTTCCTGGATTACAGGATGCAAGTGAATAGCCACCTGAGATTAATGGAAGATGCATTCATTGAGGTTATTTTCCCACAATTTCATCTGAAAACTATGGATGAAGTAATGCATTGAATATTAGAAATGGAGAAAATCGATCTAATTATAATTAAGGAGTAAAATAGAGAAACGCGACCGTTTCGGGATTATTTTGCTGGATTACAGGATGTAAGTGAATAGCCACCTGAGATTATTGGAAGATGCATTCATTAAGGTTATTTTCCCACAATTTCATCTGAAAACTATGGATGAAGTAATGCATGGAATATTAGAAATGGAGAAAAGCGATCTAATTATAATTAAGGAGTAAAATAGAGAAACGCGAACGTTTCGGGAATATTTTGCTGGATTACAGGATGTAAGTGAATAGCCACCTGAGATTAATTGAAGATGCATTCATTAAGGTTATTTTCCCACAATTTCATCTGAAAACTATGGATGAAGTAATGCATGGAATATTAGAAATGGAGAAAAGCGATCTAATTATAATTAAGGAGTAAAATAGAGAAACGCGAAAGTTTCGGGAATATTTTGCTGGATTACAGGACGTAAGTGAATAGCCAACTGAGATTAATGGAAGATGCATTCATTAAGGTTATTTTCCCACAATTTCATCTGTAAACTATGGATGAAGTAATGCATGGAATATTAGAAATGGAGAAAAGCGATCTAATTATAATTAAGGAGTAAAATAGAGAAACGCGAACGTTTCGGGAATATTTTGCTGGATTACAGGATGTAAGTGAATAGCCACCTGAGATTAATGGAAGATGCATTCATTAAGGTTATTTTCCCACAATTTCATCTGAAAACTATGGATGAAGTAATGCATGGAATATTAGAAATGGAGAAAATCGATCTAATTATAATTAAGGAGTAAAATAGAGAAACGCGAACGTTTCGGGATTATTTTGCTGGATTACAGGATGCAAGTGAATAGCCACCTGAGATTATTGGAAGATGCATTCATTAAGGTTATTTTCCCACAATTTCATCTGAAAACTATGGATTAAGTAATGCATGGAATATTAGAAATGGAGAAAAGCGATCTAATTATAATTAAGGAGTAAAATAGAGAAACGCGAAAGTTTCGGGAATATTTTGCTGGATTACAGGATGTAAGTGAATAGCCACCTGAGATTAATTGAAGATGCATTCATTAAGGTTATTTTCCCACAATTTCATCTGAAAACTATGGATGAAGTAATGCATGGAATATTAGAAATGGAGAAAAGCGATCTAATTATAATTAAGGAGTAAAATAGAGAAACGCGAACGTTTCGGGAATATTTTGCTGGATTACAGGATGTAAGTGAATAGCCACCTGAGATTAATTGAAGATGCATTCATTAAGGTTATTTTCCCACAATTTCATCTGAAAACTATGGATGAAGTAATGCATGGAATATTAGAGATGGAGAAAAGCGATCTAATTATAATTAAGGAGTAAAATAGAGAAACGCGAAAGTTTCGGGATTATTTTGCTGGATTACAGGATGTAAGTGAATAGCCACCTGAGATTAATGGAAGATGCATTCATTAAGGTTATTTTCCCACAATTTCATCTGAAAACTATGGATGAAGTAATGCATGGAATATTAGAAATTGAGAAAAGCGATCTAATTATAATTAACGAGTAAAATAGAGAAACGCGAACGTTTCGGGAATATTTTGCTGGATTACAGGATGTAAGTGAATAGCAACCTGAGATTAATGGAAGATGCATTCATTAAGGTTATTTTCCCACAATTTCATCTGAAAACTATGGATGAAGTAATGCATGGAATATTAGAAATGGAGAAAAGCGATCTAATTATAATTAAGGAGTAAAATAGAGAAACGCGAACGTTTCGGGAATATTTTGCTGGATTACAGGATGTAAGTGAATAGCCACCTGAGATTAATGGAAGATGCATTCGTTAAGTTATTTTCCCACAATTTCATCTGAAAACTTTGGATGAAGTAATGCATGGAATATTAGAAATGGAGAAAAGCGATCTAATTATAATTAAGGAGTAAAATAGAGAAACGCGAAAGTTTCGGGATTATTTTGCTGGATTACAGGATGTAAGTGAATAGCCACCTGAGATTAATGGAAGATGCATTCATTAAGATTATTTTCCCACAATTTCATCTGAAAACTATGGATGAAGTAATGCATGGAATATTAGAAATGGAGAAAAGCGATCTAATTATAATTAAGGAGTAAAATAAAGAAACGCGAAAGTTTCGGGTTTATTTTGCTGGATTACAGGATGTAAGTGAATAGCCACCTGAGATTAATGGAAGATGCACTCATTAAGGTTATTTTCCCACAATTTCATCTGAAAACTATGGATGAAGTAATGCATGGAATATTAGAAATGGAGAAAAGCGATCTAATTATAATTAAGGAGTAAAATAGAGAAACGCGAAAGTTTCGGGAATATTTTGCTGGATTACAGGATTTAAGTGAATAGCCACCTGAGATTAATGGAAGATGCATTCATTAAGGTTATTTTCCCACAATTTCATCTGAAAACTATGGATGAAGTAATGCATGGAATATTAGAAATGGAGAAAAGCGATCTAATTATAATTAAGGAGTAAAATAGAGAAACGCGAACGTTTCGGGAATATTTTGCTGGATTACAGGATGTAAGTGAATAGCCACCTGAGATTAATTGAAGATGCATTCATTAAGGTTATTTTCCCAAAATTTCATCTGAAAACTATGGATGAAGTAATGCATGGAATATTAGAAATGGAGAAAAGCGATCTAATTATAATTAAGGAGTAAAATAGAGAAACGCGAACGTTTCGGGAATATTTTGCTGGATTACAGGATGTAAGTGAATAGCCACCTGAGATTATTGGAAGATGCATTCATTAAGGTTATTTTCCCACAATTTCATCTGAAAACTATGGATGAATTAATGCATGGAATATTAGAAATGGAGAAAAGCGATCTAATTATAATTAAGGAGTAAAATAGAGAAACGCGAACGTTTCGGGAATATTTTGCTGGTTTACAGGATGTAAGTGAATAGCCACCTGAGATTAATGGAAGATGCATTCATTAAGTTTATTTTCCCACAATTTCATCTGAAAACTATGGATGAAATAATGCATGGAATATTAGAAATGGAGAAAAGCGATCTAATTATAATTAAGGAGTAAAATAGAGAAACGCGAACGTTTCGGGAATATTTTGCTGGATTACAGGATGTAAGTGAATAGCCACCTGAGATTAATTGAAGATGCATTCATTAAGGTTATTTTCCCAAAATTTCATCTGAAAACTATGGATGAAGTAATGCATGGAATATTAGAAATGGAGAAAAGCGATCTAATTATAATTAAGGAGTAAAATAGAGAAACGCGAACGTTTCGGGAATATTTTGCTGGATTACAGGATGTAAGTGAATAGCCACCTGAGATTAATGGAAGATGCATTCATTAAGGTTATTTTCCCACAATTTCATCTGAAAACTATGGATGAAGTAATGCATGGAATATTAGAAATGGAGAAAAGCGATCTAATTATAATTAAGGAGTAAAATAGAGAAACGCGAAAGTTTCGGGAATATTTTTCTGGATTACAGGATGTAAGTGAATAGCCACCTGAGATTAATGGAAGATGCATTCATTAAGGTTATTTTCCCACAATTTCATCTGAAAACTATGGATGAAGTAATACATGGAATATTAGAAATGGAGAAAAGCGATCTAATTATAATTAAGGAGTAAAATAGAGAAACGCGAAAGTTTCGGGATTATTTTGCTGGATTACAGGATGTAAGTGAATAGCCACCTGAGATTAATTGAAGATGCATTCATTAAGGTTATTTTCCCACAATTTCATCTGAAAACTATGGATGAAGTAATGCATGGAATATTAGAAATGGAGAAAAGCGATCTAATTATAATTAAGGAGTAAAATAGAGAAACGCGAAAGTTTCGGGAATATTTTGCTGGATTACAGGATGTAAGTGAATAGCCACCTGAGATTAATGGAAGATGCATTCATTAAGGTTATTTTCCCACAATTTCATCTGAAAACTATGGATGAAGTAATGCATGGAATATTAGAAATGGAGAAAAGCGATCTAATTATAATTAAGGAGTAAAATAGAGAAACGCGAACGTTTCGGGAATATTTTGCTGGATTACAGGATGTAAGTGAATAGCCACCTGAGATTAATGGAAGATGCATTCATTAAGGTTATTTTCCCACAATTTCATCTGAAAACTATGGATGAAGTAATGCATGAAATATTAGAAATGGAGAAAAGCGATCTAATTATAATTAAGGATTAAAATAGAGAAACGCGAACATTTCGGGATTATTTTGCTGGATTACAGGATGTAAGTGAATAGCCACCTGAGATTAACGGAAGATGCATTCATTGAGGTTATTTTCCCACAATTTCATCTGAAAACTATGGATGAAGTAATGCATGGAATATTAGAAATGGAGAAAAGCGATCTAATTATAATTAAGGAGTAAAATAGAGAAACGCGAAAGTTTCGGGATTATTTTGCTGGATTACAGGATGTAAGTGAATAGCCACCTGAGATTAATGGAAGATGCATTCATTAAGGATATTTTCCCACAATTTCATCTGAAAACTATGGATGAAGTAATGCATGGAATATTAGAAATGGAGAAAAGCGATCTAATTATAATTAAGGAGTAAAATAGAGAAACGCGAACGTTTCGGGAATATTTTGCTGGATTACAGAATGTAATTGAGTAGCCACCTGAGATTAATTGAAGATGCATTCATTAAGGTTATTTTCCCACAATTTCATCTGAAAACTATGGATGAAGTAATGCATGGAATATTAGAAATGGAGAAAAGCGATCTAATTATAATTAAGGAGTAAAATAGAGAAACGCGAACGTTTCGGGAATATTTTGCTGGATTACAGGATGTAAGTGAATAGCCACCTGAGATTAATGGAAGATGCATTCATTAAGGTTATTTTCCCACAATTACATCTGAAAACTATGGATGAAGTAATGCATGGAATATTAGAAATGGAGAAAAGCGATCTAATTATAATTAAGGAGTAAAATAGAGAAACGCGAAAGTTTCGGGAATATTTTGCAGGATTACAGGATGTAAGTGAATAGCCACCTGAGATTAATGGAAGATGCATTCATTAAGGTTATTTTCCCACAATTTCATCTGAAAACTATGGATGAAGTAATGCATGGAATATTAGAAATGGAGAAAAGTGATCTAATTATAATTAAGGAGTAAAATAGAGAAACGCGAAAGTTTCGGGATTATTTTGCTGGATTACAGGATGTAAGTGAATAGCCACCTGAGATTAATGGAAGATGCATTCATTAAGGTTATTTTCCCACAATTTCATCTGAAAACTATGGATGAAGTAATGCATGGAATATTAGAAATGGAGAAAAGCGATCTAATTATAATTAAGGAGTAAAATAGAGAAACGCGAAAGTTTCGGGATTATTTTGCTGGATTACAGGATGTAAGTGAATAGCCACCTGAGATTAATGGAAGATGCATTCATTAAGGTTATTTTCCCACAATTTCATCTGAAAACTATGGATGAAGTAATGCATGGAATATTAGAAATGGAGAAAAGCGATCTAATTATAATTAAGGAGTAAAATAGAGAAACGCGAACGTTTCGGGAATATTTTGCTGGATTACAGAATGTAATTGAATAGCCACCTGAGATTAATTGAAGATGCATTCATTAAGGTTATTTTCCCACAATTTCATCTGAAAACTATGGATGAAGTAATGCATGGACTATTAGAAATGGAGAAAAGCGATCTAATTATAATTAAGGAGTAAAATAGAGAAACGCGAACGTTTCGGGAATATTTTGCTGGATTACAGGATGTAAGTGAATAGCCACCTGAGATTAATGGAAGATGCATTCATTAAGGTTATTTTCCCACAATTTCATCTGAAAACTATGGATGAAGTAATGCATGGAATATTAGAAATGGAGAAAAGCGATCTAATTATAATTAAGGAGTAAAATAGAGAAACGCGAAAGTTTCGGGAATATTTTGCTGGATTACAGGATGTAAGTGAATAGCCACCTGAGATTAATGGAAGATGCATTCATTAAGGTTATTTTCCCACAATTTCATCTGAAAACTATGGATGAAGTAATGCATGGAATATTAGAAATGGAGAAAAGCGATCTAATTATAATTAAGGAGTAAAATAGAGAAACGCGAAAGTTTCGGGAATATTTTGCTGGATTACAGGATGTAAGTGAATAGCCACCTGAGATTAATGGAAGATGCATTCATTAAGGTTATTTTCCCACAATTTCATCTGAAAACTATGGATGAAGTAATGCATGGAATATTAGAAATGGAGAAAAGTGATCTAATTATAATTAAGGAGTAAAATAGAGAAACGCGAAAGTTTCGGGATTATTTTGCTGGATTACAGGATGTAAGTGAATAGCCACCTGAGATTAATGGAAGATGCATTCATTAAGGTTATTTTCCCACAATTTCATCTGAAAACTATGGATGAAGTAATGCATGGAATATTAGAAATGGAGAAAAGCGATCTAATTATAATTAAGGAGTAAAATAGAGAAACGCGAATGTTTCGGGATTATTTTGCTGGATTACAGGATGTAAGTGAATAGCCACCTGAGATTAATGGAAGATGCATTCATTAAGGTTATTTTCCCACAATTTCATCTGAAAACTATGGATGAAGTAATGCATGGAATATTAGAAATGGAGAAAAGCGATCTAATTATAATTAAGGAGTAAAATAGAGAAACGCGAAAGTTTCGGGAATATTTTGCTGGATTACAGGATGTAAGTGAATAGCCTCCTGAGATTAATTGAAGATGCATTCATTAAGGTTATTTTCCCACAATTTCATCTGAAAACTATGGATGAAGTAATGCATGAAATATTAGAAATGGAGAAAAGCGATCTAATTATAATTAAGGATTAAAATAGAGAAACGCGAACGTTTCGGGATTATTTTGCTGGATTACAGGATGTAAGTGAATAGCCACCTGAGATTAATGGAAGATGCATTCATTGAGGTTATTTTCCCACAATTTCATCTGAAAACTATGGATGAAGTAATGCATGGAATATTAGAAATGGAGAAAAGCGATCTAATTATAATTAAGGAGTAAAATAGAGAAACGCGAAAGTTTCGGGATTATTTTGCTGGATTACAGGATGTAAGTGAATAGCCACCTGAGATTAATGGAAGATGCATTCATTAAGGATATTTTCCCACAATTTCATCTGAAAACTATGGATGAAGTAATGCATGGAATATTAGAAATGGAGAAAAGCGATCTAATTATAATTAAGGAGTAAAATAGAGAAACGCGAACGTTTCGGGAATATTTTGCTGGATTACAGAATGTAATTGAATAGCCACCTGAGATTAATTGAAGATGCATTCATTAAGGTTATTTTCCCACAATTTCATCTGAAAACTATGGATGAAGTAATGCATGGAATATTAGAAATGGAGAAAAGCGATCTAATTATAATTAAGGAGTAAAATAGAGAAACGCGAACGTTTCGGGAATATTTTGCTGGATTACAGGATGTAAGTGAATAGCCACCTGAGATTAATGGAAGATGCATTCATTAAGGTTATTTTCCCACAATTTCATCTGAAAACTATGGATGAAGTAATGCATGGAATATTAGAAATGGAGAAAAGCGATCTAATTATAATTAAGGAGTAAAATAGAGAAACGCGAAAGTTTCGGGAATATTTTGCTGGATTACAGGATGTAAGTGAATAGCCACCTGAGATTAATGGAAGATGCATTCATTAAGGTTATTTTCCCACAATTTCATCTGAAAACTATGGATGAAGTAATGCATGGAATATTAGAAATGGAGAAAAGCGATCTAATTATAATTAAGGAGTAAAATAGAGAAACGCGAAAGTTTCGGGAATATTTTGCTGGATTACAGGATGTAAGTGAATAGCCACCTGAGATTAATGGAAGATGCATTCATTAAGGTTATTTTCCCACAATTTCATCTGAAAACTATGGATGAAGTAATGCATGAAATATTAGAAATGGAGAAAAGCGATCTAATTATAATTAAGGATTAAAATAGAGAAACGCGAACGTTTCGGGATTATTTTGCTGGATTACATGATGTAAGTGAATAGCCACCTGAGATTAATGGAAGATGCATTCATTGAGGTTATTTTCCCAAAATTTCATCTGAAAACTATGGATGAAGTAATGCATGAAATATTAGAAATGGAGAAAAGCGATCTAATTATAATTAAGGATTAAAATAGAGAAACGCGAACGTTTCGGGATTATTTTGCTGGATTACAGGATGTAAGTGAATAGCCACCTGAGATTAATGGAAGATGCATTCATTGAGGTTATTTTCCCACAAATTCATCTGAAAACTATGGATGAAGTAATGCATGGAATATTAGAAATGGAGAAAAGCGATCTAATTATAATTAAGGAGTAAAATAGAGAAACGCGAAAGTTTCGGGATTATTTTGCTGGATTACAGGATGTAAGTGAATAGCCACCTGAGATTAATGGAAGATGCATTCATTAAGGATATTTTCCCACAATTTCATCTGAAAACTATGGATGAAGTAATGCATGGAATATTAGAAATGGAGAAAAGCGATCTAATTATAATTAAGGAGTAAAATAGAGAAACGCGAACGTTTCGGGAATATTTTGCTGGATTACAGGATGTAAGTGAATAGCCACCTGAGATTAATGGAAGATGCATTCATTAAGGTTATTTTCCCACAATTTCATCTGAAAACTATGGATGAAGTAATGCATGGAATATTAGAAATGGAGAAAAGCGATCTAATTATAATTAAGGAGTAAAATAGAGAAACGCGAAAGTTTCGGGAATATTTTGCTGGATTACAGGATGTAAGTGAATAGCCACCTGAGATTAATGGAAGATGCATTCATTAAGGTTATTTTCCCACAATTTCATCTGAAAACTATGGATGAAGTAATGCATGGAATATTAGAAATGGAGAAAAGCGATCTAATTATAATTAAGGAGTAAAATAGAGAAACGCGAAAGTTTCGGGATTATTTTGCTGGATTACAGGATGTAAGTGAATAGCCACCTGAGATTAATGGAAGATGCATTCATTAAGGTTATTTTCCCACAATTTCATCTGAAAACTATGGATGAAGTAATGCATGGAATATTAGAAATGGAGAAAAGCGATCTAATTATAATTAAGGAGTAAAATAGAGAAAACGAAAGTTTCGGGATTATTTTGCTGGATTACTGGATGTAAGTGAATAGCCACCTGAGATTAATGGAAGATGCATTCATTAAGGTTATTTTCCCACAATTTCATCTGAAAACTATGGATGAAGTAATGCATGGAATATTAGAAATGGAGAAAAGCGATCTAATTATAATTAAGGAGTAAAATAGAGAAACGCGAAAGTTTCGGGAATATTTTGCTGGATTACAGGATGTAAGTGAATAGCCTCCTGAGATTAATTGAAGATGCATTCATTAAGGTTATTTTCCCACAATTTCATCTGAAATCTATGGATGAAGTAATGCATGGAATATTAGAAATGGAGAAAAGCGATCTAATTATAATTAAGGAGTAAAATGGAGAAACGCGAACGTTTCGGGAATATTTTGCTGGATTACAGGATGTAAGTGAATAGCCACCTGAGATTAATGGAAGATGCATTCATTAAGGTTATTTTCCCACAATTTCATCTGAAAACTATGGATGAAGTAATGCATGGAATATTAGAAATGGAGAAAAGGGATCTAATTATAATTAAGGAGTAAAATAGAGAAACGCGAACGTTTCGGGAATATTTTGCTGGATTACAGGATGTAAGTGAATAGCCACCTGAGATTAATTGAAGATGCATTCATTAAGGTTATTTTCCCACAATTTCATCTGAAAACTATGGATGAAGTAATGCATGGAATATTAGAAATGGAGAAAAGCGATCTAATTATAATTAAGGAGTAAAATAGAGAAACGCGAACGTTTCGGGAATATTTTGCTGGATTACAGGATGTAAGTGAATAGCCACCTGAGATTAATGGAAGATGCATTCATTAAGGTTATATTCCCACAATTGCATCTGAAAACTATGGATGAAGTAATGCATGGAATATTAGAAAAGGAGAAAATCGATCTTATTATAATTAAGGAGTAAAATAGAGAAAAGCGAAATTTTCGGGAATATTTTGCTGGATTACAGGATGTAAGTGAATAGCCACCTGAGATTAATGGAAGATGCATTCATTAAGGTTATTTTCCCACAATTTCATCTGAAAACTATGGATGAAGTAATGCATGGAATATTAGAAATGGAGAAAAGCGATCTAATTATAATTAAGGAGTAAAATAGAGAAACGCGAAAGTTTCGGGATTATTTTGCTGGATTACAGGATGTAAGTGAATAGCCACCTGAGATCAATGGAAGATGCATTCATTAAGGTTATTTTCCCACAATTTCATCTGAAAACTATGGATGAAGTAATGCATGGAATATTAGAAATGGAGAAAAGCGATCTAATTATAATTAAGGAGTAAAATAGAGAAACGCGAAAGTTTCGGGAATATTTTGCTGGATTACAGGATGTAAGTGAATAGCCACCTGAGATTAATGGAAGATGCATTCATTAAGGTTATTTTCCCACAATTTCATCTGAAAACTATAGATGAAGTAATGCATGGAATATTAGAAATGGAGAAAAGCGATCTAATTATAATTAAGGAGTAAAATAGAGAAACGCGAACGTTTCGGGAATATTTTGCTGGATTACAGGATGTAAGTGAATAGCCACCTGAGATTAATGGAAGATGCATTCATTAAGGTTATTTTCCCACAATTTCATCTGAAAACTATGGATGAAGTAATGCATGGAATATTAGAAATGGAGAAAAGCGATCTAATTATAATTAAGGATTAATTAGAGAAACGCGAACGTTTCGGGATTATTTTGCTGGATTACAGGATGTAAGTGAATAGCCACCTGAGATTAATGGAAGATGCATTCATTGAGGTTATTTTCCCACAATTTCATCTGAAAACTATGGATGAAGTAATGCATGGAATATTAGAAATGGAGAAAAGCGATCTCATTATAATTAAGGAGTAAAATAGAGAAACGCGAAAGTTTCGGGATTATTTTGCTGGATTACAGGATGTAAGTGAATAGCCACCTGAGATTAATGGAAGATGCATTCATTAAGGTTATTTTCCCACAATTTCATCTGAAAACTATGGATGAAGTAATGCATGGAATATTAGAAATGGAGAAAAGCGATCTAATTATAATTAAGGAGTAAAATAGAGAAACGCGAACGTTTCGGGAATATTTTGCTGGATTACAGGATGTAAGTGAATAGCCACCTGAGATTAATTGAAGATGCATTCATTAAGGTTATTTTCCCACAATTTCATCTGAAAACTATGGATGAAGTAATGCATGGAATATTAGAAATGGAGAAAAGCGATCTAATTATAATTAAGGAGTAAAATAGAGAAACGCGAACGTTTCGGGAATATTTTGCTGGATTACAGGATGTAAGTGAATAGCCACCTGAGATTAATGGAAGATGCATTCATTAAGGTTATTTTCCCACAATTTCATCTGAAAACTATGGATGAAGTAATGCATGGAATATTAGAAATGGAGAAAAGCTATCTAATTATAATTAAGGAGTAAAATAGAGAAACGCGAACGTTTCGGGAATATTTTTCTGGATTACAGGATGTAAGTGAATAGCCACCTGAGATTAATGGAAGTTGCATTCATTAAGGTTATTTTCCCACAATTTCATCTGAAAACTATGGATGAAGTAATGCATGGAATATTAGAAATGGAGAAAAGCGATCTAATTATAATTAAGGAGTAAAATAGAGAAACGCGAAAGTTTCGGGATTATTTTGCTGGATTACAGGATGTAAGTGAATAGCCACCTGAGATTAATGGAAGATGCATTCATTAAGGTTATTTTCCCACAATTTCATCTGAAATCTATAGATGAAGTAATGCATGGAATATTAGAAATGGAGAAAAGCGATCTAATTATAATTAAGGAGTAAAATAGAGAAACGCGAACGTTTCGGGAATATTTTGCTGGATTACAGGATGTAAGTGAATAGCCACCTGAGATTAATGGAAGATGCATTCATTAAGGTTATTTTCCCACAATTTCATCTGAAAACTATGGATGAAGTAATGCATGGAATATTAGAAATGGAGAAAAGCGATCTAATTATAATTAAGGAGTAAAATAGAGAAACGCGAACGTTTCGGGAATATTTTGCTGGATTACAGGATGTAAGTGAATAGCCACCTGAGATTAATTGAAGATGCATTCATTAAGGTTATTTTCCCACAATTTCATCTGAAAACTATGGATGAAGTAATGCATGGAATATTAGAAATGGAGAAAAGCGATCTAATTATAATTAAGGAGTAAAATAGAGAAACGCGAACGTTTCGGGTATATTTTGCTGGATTACAGGATGTAAGTGAATAGCCACCTGAGATTAATGGAAGATGCATTCATTAAAATTATTTTCCCACAATTTCATCTGAAAACTATGGATGAAGTAATGCATGGAATATTAGAAATGGAGAAAAGCGATCTAATTATAATTAAGGAGTAAAATAGAGAAACGCGAACGTTTCGGGAATATTTTGCTGGATTACAGGATGTAAGTGAATAGCCACCTGAGATTAATTGAAGATGCATTCATTAAGGTTATTTTCCCACAATTTCATCTGAAAACTATGGATGAAGTAATGCATGGAATATTAGAAATGGAGAAAAGCGATCTAATTATAATTAAGGAGTAAAATAGAGAAACGCGAACGTTTCGGGAATATTTTGCTGGATTACAGGATGTAAGTGAATAGCCACCTGAGATTAATGGAAGATGCATTCATTAAGGTTATTTTCCCACAATTTCATCTGAAAACTATGGATGAAGTAATGCATGGAATATTAGAAATGGAGAAAAGCTATCTAATTATAATTAAGGAGTAAAATAGAGAAACGCGAACGTTTCGGGAATATTTTTCTGGATTACAGGATGTAAGTGAATAGCCACCTGAGATTAATGGAAGATGCATTCATTAAGGTTATTTTCCCACAATTTCATCTGAAAACTATGGATGAAGTAATGCATGGAATATTAGGAATGGAGAAAAGCGATCTAATTATAATTAAGGAGTAAAATAGAGAAACGCGAAAGTTTCGGGATTATTTTGCTGGATTACAGGATGTAAGTGAATAGCCACCTGAGATTAATGGAAGATGCATTCATTAAGGTTATTTTCCCACAATTTCATCTGAAAACTATAGATGAAGTAATGCATGGAATATTAGAAATGGAGAAAAGCGATCTAATTATAATTAAGGAGTAAAATAGAGAAACGCGAACGTTTCGGGAATATTTTGCTGGATTACAGGATGTAAGTGAATAGCCACCTGAGATTAATGGAAGATGCATTCATTAAGGTTATTTTCCCACAATTTCATCTGAAAACTATGGATGAAGTAATGCATGGAATATTAGAAATGGAGAAAAACTATCTAATTATAATTAAGGAGTAAAATAGAGAAACGCGAACGTTTCGGGAATATTTTTCTGGATTACAGAATGTAAGTTAATAGCCACCTGAGATTAATGGAAGTTGCATTCATTAAGGTTATTTTCCCACAATTTCATCTGAAAACTATGGATGAAGTAATGCATGGAATATTAGAAATGGAGAAAAGCGATCTAATTATAATTAAGGAGTAAAATAGAGAAACGCGAAAGTTTCGGGATTATTTTGCTGGATTACAGGATGTAAGTGAATAGCCACCTGAGATTAATGGAAGATGCATTCATTAAGGTTATTTTCCCACAATTTTATCTGAAATCTATAGATGAAGTAATGCATGGAATATTAGAAATGGAGAAAAGCGATCTAATTATAATTAAGGAGTAAAATAGAGAAACGCGAACGTTTCGGGAATATTTTGCTGGATTACAGGATGTAAGTGAATAGCCACCTGAGATTAATGGAAGATGCATTCATTAAGGTTATTTTCCCACAATTTCATCTGAAAACTATGGATGAAGTAATGCATGGAATATTAGAAATGGAGAAAAGCGATCTAATTATAATTAAGGAGTAAAATAGAGAAACGCGAAAGTTTCGGGAATATTTTGCTGGATTACAGGATGTAAGTGAATAGCCACCTGAGATTAATGGAAGATGCATTCATTAAGGTTATTTTCCCACAATTTCATCTGAAAACTATGGATTAAGTAATGCATGGAATATTAGAAATGGAGAAAAGCGATCTCATTATAATTAAGGAGTAAAATAGAGAAACGCGAAAGTTTCGGGATTATTTTGCTGGATTACAGGATGTAAGTGAATAGCCACCTGAGATTAATGGAAGATGCATTCATTAAGGTTATTTTCCCACAATTTCATCTGAAAACTATGGATGAAGTAATGCATGGAATATTAAAAATGGAGAAAAGCGATCTAATTATAATTAAGGAGTAAAATAGAGAAACGCGAAAGTTTCGGGATTATTTTGCTGGATTACAGGATGTAAGTGAATAGCCACCTGAGATTAATGGAAGATGCATTCATTAAGGTTATTTTCCCACAATTTTATCTGAAATCTATAGATGAAGTAATGCATGGAATATTAGAAATGGAGAAAAGCGATCTAATTATAATTAAGGAGTAAAATAGAGAAACGCGAACGTTTCGGGAATATTTTGCTGGATTACAGGATGTAAGTGAATAGCCACCTGAGATTAATGGAAGATGCATTCATTAAGGTTATTTTCCCACAATTTCATCTGAAAACTATGGATGAAGTAATGCATGGAATATTAGAAATGGAGAAAAGCTATCTAATTATAATTAAGGAGTAAAATAGAGAAACGCGAAAGTTTTGGGAATATTTTTCTGGATTACAGGATGTAAGTGAATAGCCACCTGAGATTAATGGAAGATGCATTCATTAAAGTTATTTTCCCACAATTTCATCTGAAAACTATGGATGAAGTAATGCATGGAATATTAGAAATGGAGAAAAGCGATCTAATTATAATTAAGGAGTAAAATAGAGAAACGCGAAAGTTTCGGGATTATTTTGCTGGATTACAGGATGTAAGTGAATAGCCACCTGAGATTAATGGAAGATGCATTCATTAAGGTTATTTTCCCACAATTTCATCTGAAATCTATAGATGAAGTAATGCATGGAATATTAGAAATGGAGAAAAGCGATCTAATTATAATTAAGGAGTAAAATAGAGAAACGCGAACGTTTCGGGAATATTTTGCTGGATTACAGGATGTAAGTGAATAGCCACCTGAGATTAATGGAAGATGCATTCATTAAGGTTATTTTCCCACAATTTCATCTGAAAACTATGGATGAAGTAATGCATGGAATATTAGAAATGGAGAAAAGCGATCTAATTATAATTAAGGAGTAAAATAGAGAAACGCGAACGTTTCGGGAATATTTTGCTGGATTACAGGATGTAAGTGAATAGCCACCTGAGATTAATGGAAGATGCATTCATTAAGGTTATTTTCCCACAATTTCATCTGAAAACTATGGATGAAGTAATGCATGGAATATTAGAAATGGAGAAAAGCGATCTAATTATAATTAAGGAGTAAAATAGAGAAACGCGAACGTTTCGGGATTATTTTGCTGGATTACAGGATGTAAGTGAATAGCCACCTGAGATTAATGGAAGATGCATTCATTAAGGTTATTTTCCCACAATTTCATCTGAAAACTACGGATGAAGTAATGCATGGAATATTAGAAATGGAGAAAAGCTATCTAATTATAATTAAGGAGTAAAATAGAGAAACGCGAACGTTTCGGGAATATTTTTCTGGATTACAGGATGTAAGTGAATAGCCAGCTGAGATTAATGGAAGATGCATTCATTAAGGTTATTTTCCCACAATTTCATCTGAAAACTATGGATGAAGTAATGCATGGAATATTAGAAATGGAGAAAAGCTATCTAATTATAATTAAGGAGTAAAATAGAGAAACGCGAAAGTTTCGGGAATATTTTTCTGGATTACAGGATGTAAGTGAATAGCCACCTGAGATTAATGGAAGATGCATTCATTAAAGTTATTTTCCCACAATTTCATCTGAAAACTATGGATGAAGTAATGCATGGAATATTAGAAATGGAGAAAAGCGATCTAATTATAATTAAGGAGTAAAATAGAGAAACGCGAAAGTTTCGGGATTATTTTGCTGGATTACAGGATGTAAGTGAATAGCCACCTGAGATTAATGGAAGATGCATTCATTAAGGTTATTTTCCCACAATTTCATCTGAAATCTATAGATGAAGTAATGCATGGAATATTAGAAATGGAGAAAAGCGATCTAATTATAATTAAGGAGTAAAATAGAGAAACGCGAACGTTTCGGGAATATTTTGCTGGATTACAGGATGTAAGTGAATAGCCACCTGAGATTAATGGAAGATGCATTCATTAAGGCTATTTTCCCACAATTTCATCTGAAAACTATGGATGAAGTAATGCATGGAATATTAGAAATGGAGAAAAGCGATCTAATTATAATTAAGGAGTAAAATAGAGAAACGCGAACGTTTCGGGAATATTTTGCTGGATTACAGGATGTAAGTGAATAGCCACCTGAGATTAATGGAAGATGCATTCATTAAGGTTATTTTCCCACAATTTCATCTGAAAACTATGGATGAAGTAATGCATGGAATATTAGAAATGGAGAAAAGCGATCTAATTATAATTAAGGAGTAAAATAGAGAAACGCGAACGTTTCGGGAATATTTTGCTGGATTACAGGATGTAAGTGAATAGCCACCTGAGATTAATGGAAGATGCATTCATTAAGGTTATTTTCCCACAATTTCATCTGAAAACTACGGATGAAGTAATGCATGGAATATTAGAAATGGAGAAAAGCTATCTAATTATAATTAAGGAGTAAAATAGAGAAACGCGAACGTTTCGGGAATATTTTTCTGGATTACAGGATGTAAGTGAATAGCCACCTGAGATTAATGGAAGATGCATTCATTAAGGTTATTTTCCCACAATTTCATCTGAAAACTATGGATGAAGTCATGCATGGAATATTAGAAATGGAGAAAAGCGATCTAATTATAATTAAGGAGTAAAATAGAGAAACGCGAAAGTTTCAGGATTATTTTGCTGGATTACAAGATGTAAGTGAATAGCCACCCGAGATTAATGGAAGATGCATTCATTAAGGTTATTTTCCCACAATTTCATCTTAAAACTATAGATGAAGTAATGCATGGAATATTAGAAATGGAGAAAAGTGATCTAATTATAATTAAGGAGTAAAATAGAGAAACTCGAACGTTTCGGGAATATTTTGCTGGATTACAGGATGTAAGTGAATAGCCACCTGAGATTAATGGAAGATGCATTCATTAAGGTTATTTTCCCACAATTTCATCTGAAAACTATGGATGAAGTAATGCATGGAATATTAGAAATGGAGAAAAGCGATCTAATTATAATTAAGGAGTAAAATAGAGAAACGCGAAAGTTTCGGGATTATTTTGCTGGATTACAGGATGTAAGTGAATAGCCACCTGAGATTAATGGAAGATGCATTCATTAAGGTTATTTTCCCACAATTTTATCTAAAATCTATAGATGAAGTAATGCATGGAATATTAGAAATGGAGAAAAGCGATCTAATTATAATTAAGGAGTAAAATAGAGAAACGCGAACGTTTCGGGAATATTTTGCTGGATTACAGGATGTAAGTGAATAGCCACCTGAGATGAATGGAAGATGCATTCATTAAGGTTATTTTCCCACAATTTCATCTGAAAACTATGGATGAAGTAATGCATGGAATATTAGAAATGGAGAAAAGCGATCTAATTATAATTAAGGAGTAAAATAGAGAAACGCGAAAGTTTCGGGAATATTTTGCTGGATTACAGGATGTAAGTGAATAGCCACCTGAGATTAATGGAAGATGCATTCATTAAGGTTATTTTCCCACAATTTCATCTGAAAACTATGGATGAAGTAATGCATGGAATATTAGAAATGGAGAAAAGCGATCTAATTATAATTAAGGAGTAAAATAGAGAAACGCGAAAGTTTCGGGATTATTTTGCTGGATTAGAGGAGGTAAGTGATTAGCCACCTGAGATTAATTGAAGATGCATTCATTAAGGTTATTTTCCCACAATTTCATCTGAAAACTATGGATGAAGTAATGCATGGAATATTAGAAATGGAGAAAAGCGATCTAATTATAATTAAGGAGTAAAATAGAGAAACGCGAACGTTTCGGGAATATTTTGCTGGATTACAGGATGTAAGTGAATAGCCACCTGAGATTAATGGAAGATGCATTCATTAAGGTTATTTTCCCACAATTTCATCTGAAAACTATGGATGAAGTAATGCATGGAATATTAGAAATGGAGAAAAGCGATCTAATTATAATTAAGGAGTAAAATAGAGAAACGCGAACGTTTCGGGAATATTTTGCTGGATTACAGGATGTAAGTGAATAGCCACCTGAGATTAATGGAAGATGCATTCATTAAGGTTATTTTCCCACAATTTCATCTGAAAACTACGGATGAAGTAATGCATGGAATATTAGAAATGGAGAAAAGCTATCTAATTATAATTAAGGAGTAAAATAGAGAAACGCGAACGTTTCGGGAATATTTTTCTGGATTACAGGATGTAAGTGAATAGCCACCTGAGATTAATGGAAGATGCATTCATTAAGGTTATTTTCCCACAATTTCATCTGAAAACTATGGATGAAGTCATGCATGGAATATTAGAAATGGAGAAAAGCGATCTAATTATAATTAAGGAGTAAAATAGAGAAACGCGAAAGTTTCGGGATTATTTTGCTGGATTACAAGATGTAAGTGAATAGCCACCCGAGATTAATGGAAGATGCATTCATTAAGGTTATTTTCCCACAATTTCATCTTAAAACTATAGATGAAGTAATGCATGGAATATTAGAAATGGAGAAAAGTGATCTAATTATAATTAAGGAGTAAAATAGAGAAACTCGAACGTTTCGGGAATATTTTGCTGGATTACAGGATGTAAGTGAATAGCCACCTGAGATTAATGGAAGATGCATTCATTAAGGTTATTTTCCCACAATTTCATCTGAAAACTATGGATGAAGTAATGCATGGAATATTAGAAATGGAGAAAAGCGATCTAATTATAATTAAGGAGTAAAATAGAGAAACGCGAAAGTTTCGGGATTATTTTGCTGGATTACAGGATGTAAGTGAATAGCCACCTGAGATTAATGGAAGATGCATTCATTAAGGTTATTTTCCCACAATTTTATCTAAAATCTATAGATGAAGTAATGCATGGAATATTAGAAATGGAGAAAAGCGATCTAATTATAATTAAGGAGTAAAATAGAGAAACGCGAAAGTTTCGGGAATATTTTGCTGGATTACAGGATGTAAGTGAATAGCCACCTGAGATTAATGGAAGATGCATTCATTAAGGTTATTTTCCCACAATTTCATCTGAAAACTATGGATGAAGTAATGCATGGAATATTAGAAATGGAGAAAAGCGATCTAATTATAATTAAGGAGTAAAATAGAGAAACGCGAAAGTTTCGGGATTATTTTGCTGGATTACAGGATGTAAGTGAATAGCCACCTGAGATTAATGGAAGATGCATTCATTAAGGTTATTTTCCCACAATTTCATCTGAAAACTATAGATGAAGTAATGCATGGAATATTAGAAATGGAGAAAAGCGATCTAATTATAATTAAGGAGTAAAATAGAGAAACGCGAAAGTTTCGGGATTATTTTGCTGGATTAGAGGAGGTAAGTGATTAGCCACCTGAGATTAATTGAAGATGCATTCATTAAGGTTATTTTCCCACAATTTCATCTGAAAACTATGGATGAAGTAATGCATGGAATATTAGAAATGGAGAAAAGCGATCTAATTATAATTAAGGAGTAAAATAGAGAAACGCGAACGTTTCGGGAATATTTTGCTGGATTACAGGATGTAAGTGAATAGCCACCTGAGATTAATTGAAGATGCATTCATTCAGGTTATTTTCCCACAATTTCATCTGAAAACTATGGATGAAGTAATGCATGGAATATTAGAAATGGAGAAAAGCGATCTAATTATAATTAAGGAATAAAATAGAGAAACGCGAAAGTTTCGGGATTATTTTGCTGGATTACAGGATGTAAGTGAATAGCCACCTGAGATTAATGGAAGATGCATTCATTAAGGTTATTTTCCCACAATTTCATCTGAAAACTATAGATGAAGTAATGCATGGAATATTAGAAATGGAGAAAAGCGATCTAATTATAATTAAGGAGTAAAATAGAGAAACGCGAAAGTTTCGGGATTATTTTGCTGGATTACAGGATGTAAGTGAATAGCCACCTGAGATTAATGGAAGATGCATTCATTAAGGTTATTTTCCCACAATTTCATCTGAAAACTATGGATGAAGTAATGCATGGAATATTAGAAATGGAGAAAAGCGATCTAATTATAATTAAGGAGTAAAATAGAGAAACGCGAAAGTTTCTGGAATATTTTGCTGGATTACAGGATGTAAGTGAATAGCCACCTGAGATTAATGGAAGATGCATTCATTAAGGTTATTTTCCCACAATTTCATCTGAAAACTATGGATGAAGTAATGCATGGAATATTAGAAATGGAGAAAAGCGATCTAATTATAATTAAGGAGTAAAATAGAGAAACGGGAACGTTTCGGGAATATTTTGCTGGATTACAGGATGTAAGTGAATAGCCACCTGAGATTAATGGAAGATGCATTCATTAAGGTTATTTTCCCACAATTTCATCTGAAAACTATGGATGAAGTAATGCATGGAATATTAGAAATGGAGAAAAGCGATCTAATTATAATTAAGGAGTAAAATAGAGAAACGCGAAAGTTTCGGGATTATTTTGCTGGATTACAGGATGTAAGTGAATAGCCACCTGAGATTAATGGAAGATGCATTCATTAAGGTTATTTTCCCACAATTTCATCTGAAAACTATGGATGAAGTAATGCATGGAATATTAGAAATGGAGAAAAGCGATCTAATTATAATTAAGGAGTAAAATAGAGAAACGCGAACGTTTCGGGAATATTTTGCTGGATTACAGGATGTAAGTGAATAGCCACCTGAGATTAATGGAAGATGCATTCATTAAGGTTATTTTCCCACAATTTCATCTGAAAACTATGGATGAAGTAATGCATGGAATATTAGAAATGGAGAAAAGCGATCTAATTATAATTAAGGAGTAAAATAGAGAAACGCGAACGTTTCGGGAATATATTGCTGGATTACAGGATGTAAGTGAATAGCCACCTGAGATTAATGGAAGATGCATTCATTAAGGTTATTTTCCCACAATTTCATCTGAAAACTATGGATGAATAATGCATGGAATATTAGAAATGGAGAAAAGCGACCTAATTATAATTAAGGAGTAAAATAGAGAAACGCAAAAGTTTCGGGATTATTCTGCTGGATTACAGGATGTAAGTGAATAGCCACCTGAGATTAATGGAAGATGCATTCATTAAGGTTACTTTCCCACAATTTCATCTGAAAACTATCGATGAAGTAATGCATGGAATATTAGAAATGGAGAAAAGCGATCTAATTATAATTAAGGAGTAAAATAGAGAAACGCGAAAGTTTCGGGATTATTTTGCTGGATTACAGGATGTAAGTGAATAGCCACCTGAGATTAATGGAAGATGCATTCATTAAGGTTATTTTCCCACAATTTCATCTGAAAACTATGGATGAAGTAATGCATGGAATATTAGAAATGGAGAAAAGCGATCTAATTATAATTAAGGAGTAAAATAGAGAAACGCGAAAGTTTCGGGAATATTTTGCTGGATTACAGGATGTAAGTGAATAGCCACCTGAGATTAATGGAAGATGCATTCATTAAGGTTATTTTCCCACAATTTCATCTGAAAACTATGGATGAAGTAATGCATGGAATATTAGAAATGGAGAAAAGCGATCTAATTATAATTAACGAGTAAAATAGAGAAACGCGAAAGTTTCGGGATTATTTTGCTGGATTACAGGATGTAAGTGAATAGCCACCTGAGATTAATGGAAGATGCATTCATTAAGGTTATTTTCCCACAATTTCATCTGAAAACTATGGATGAAGTAATGCATGGAATATTAGAAATGGAGAAAAGCGATCTAATTATAATTAAGGAGTAAAATAGAGAAACGCGAAAGTTTCGGGATTATTTTGCTGGATTACAGGATGTAAGTGAATAGCCACCTGAGATTAATGGAAGATATATTCATTAAGGTTATTTTCCCACAATTTCATCTGAAAACTATGGATGAAGTAATGCATGGAATATTAGAAATGGAGAAAAGCGATCTAATTATAATTAAGGAGTAAAATAGAGAAACGCGAAAGTTTCGGGAATATTTTGCTGGATTACAGGATGTAAGTGAATAGCCACCTGAGATTAATGGAAGATGCATTCATTAAGGTTATTTTCCCAAAATTTCATCTGAAAACTATGGATGAAGTAATGCATGGAATATTAGAAATGGAGAAAAGCGATCTAATTATAATTAAGGAGTAAAATAGAGAAACGCGAAAGTTTCGGGATTATTTTGCTGGATTACAGGATGTAAGTGAATAGCCACCTGAGATTAATGGAAGATGCATTCATTAAGGTTATTTTCCCACAATTTCATCTGAAAACTATGGATGAAGTAATGCATGGAATATTAGAAATGGAGAAAAGCGATCTAATTATAATTAAGGAGTAAAATAGAGAAACGCGAAAGTTTCGGGATTATTTTGCTGGATTACAGGATGTAAGTGAATAGCCACCTGTGATTAATGGAAGATGCATTCATTAAGGTTATTTTCCCACAATTTCATCTGAAAACTATGGATGAAGTAATGCATGGAATATTAGAAATGTAGAAAAGCGATCTAATTATAATTAAGGAGTAAAATAGAGAAACGCGAAAGTTTCGGGATTATTTTGCTGTATTACAGGATGTATGTGAATAGCCACCTGAGATTAATGGAAGATGCATTCATTAAGGTTATTTTCCCACAATTTCATCTGAAAACTATGGATGAAGTAATGCATGGAATATTAGAAATGGAGAAAAGCGATCTAATTATAATTAAGGAGTAAAATAGAGAAACGCGAACGTTTCGGGAATATTTTGCTGGATTACAGGATGTAAGTGAATAGCCACCTGAGATTAATGGAAGATGCATTCATTAAGGTTATTTTCCCACAATTTCATCTGAAAACTATGGATGAAGTAATGCATGGAATATTAGAAATGGAGAAAAGCGATCTAATTATAATTAACGAGTAAAATAGAGAAACGCGAACGTTTCGGGAATATTTTGCTGGATTACAGGATGTAAGTGAATAGCCACCTGAGATTAATGGAAGATGCATTCATTAAGGTTATTTTCCCACAATTTCATCTGAAAACTATGGATGAAGTAATGCATGGAATATTAGAAATGGAGAAAAGCGACCTAATTATAATTATGGAGTAAAATAGTGAAACGCAAAAGTTTCGGGATTATTTTGCTGGATTACAGGATGTAAGTGAATAGCAACCTGAGATTAATGGAAGATGCATTCATTAAGGTTATTTTCCCACAATTTCATCTGAAAACTATGGATGAAGTAATGCATGGAATATTAGAAATGGAGAAAAGCGATCTAATTATAATTAAGGAGTAAAATAGAGAAACGCGAAAGTTTCGGGATTATTTTGCTGGATTACAGGATGTAAGTGAATAGCCACCTGAGATTAATGGAAGATGCATTCATTAAGGTTATTTTCCCACAATTTCATCTGAAAACTATGGATGAAGTAATGCATGGAATATTAGAAATGGAGAAAAGCGATCTAATTATAATTAAGGAGTAAAATAGAGAAACGCGAAAGTTTCGGGATTATTTTGCTGTATTACAGGATGTATGTGAATAGCCACCTGAGATTAATGGAAGATGCATTCATTAAGGTTATTTTCCCACAATTTCATCTGAAAACTATGGATGAAGTAATGCATGGAATATTAGAAATGGAGAAAAGCGATCTAATTATAATTAAGGAGTAAAATAGAGAAACGCGAATGTTTCGGGAATATTTTGCTGGATTACAGGATGTAAGTGAATAGCCACCTGAGATTAATGGAAGATGCATTCATTAAGGTTATTTTCCCACAATTTCATCTGAAAACTATGGATGAAGTAATGCATGGAATATTAGAAATGGAGAAAAGCGATCTAATTATAATTAACGAGTAAAATAGAGAAACGCGAACGTTTCGGGAATATTTTGCTGGATTACAGGATGTAAGTGAATAGCCACCTGAGATTAATGGAAGATGCATTCATTAAGGTTATTTTCCCACAATTTCATCTGAAAACTATGGATGAAGTAATGCATGGAATATTAGAAATGGAGAAAAGCGACCTAATTATAATTATGGAGTAAAATAGTGAAACGCAAAAGTTTCGGGATTATTTTGCTGGATTACAGGATGTAAGTGAATAGCCACCTGAGATTAATGGAAGATGCATTCATTAAGGTTATTTTCCCACAATTTCATCTGAAAACTATGGATGAAGTAATGCATGGAATATTAGAAATGGAGAAAAGCGATCTAATTATAATTAAGGAGTAAAATAGAGAAACGCGAAAGTTTCGGGATTATTTTGCTGGATTACAGGATGTAAGTGAATAGCCACCTGAGATTAATGGAAGATGCATTCATTAAGGTTATTTTCCCACAATTTCATCTGAAAACTATGGATGAAGTAATGCATGGAATATTAGAAATGGAGAAAAGCGATCTAATTATAATTAAGGAGTAAAATAGAGAAACGCGAAAGTTTCGGGAATATTTTGCTGGATTACAGGATGTAAGTGAATAGCCACCTGAGATTAATGGAAGATGCATTCATTAAGGTTATTTTCCCACAATTTCATCTGAAAACTATGGATGAAGTAATGCATTGAATATTAGAAATGGAGAAAAGCGATCTAATTATAATTAAGGAGTAAAATAGAGAAACGCGAACGTTTCGGGAATATTTTGCTGGATTACAGGATGTAAGTGAATAGCCACCTGAGATTAATGGAAGATGCATTCATTAAGGTTATTTTCCCACAATTTCATCTGAAAACTATGGATGAAGTAATGCATGGAATATTAGAAATGGAGAAAAGCGATCTAATTATAATTAAGGAGTAAAATAGAGAAACGCGAACGTTTCGGGAATATTTTGCTGGATTACAGGATGTAAGTGAATAGCCACCTGAGATTAATGGAAGATGCATTCATTAAGGTTATTTTCCCACAATTTCATCTGAAAACTATGGATGAAGTAATGCATGGAATATTAGAAATGGAGAAAAGCGATCTAATTATAATTAAGGAGTAAAATAGAGAAACGCGAACGTTTCGGGAATATTTTGCTGGATTACAGGATGTAAGTGAATAGCCACCTGAGATTAATGGAAGATGCATTCATTAAGGTTATTTTCCCACAATTTCATCTGAAAACTATGGATGAAGTAATGCATGGAATATTAGAAATGGAGAAAAGCGACCTAATTATAATTAAGGAGTAAAATAGAGAAACGCGAAAGTTTCGGGATTATTTTGCTGGATTACAGGATGTAAGTGAATAGCCACCTGAGATTAATGGAAGATGCATTCATTAAGGTTATTTTCCCACAATTTCATCTGAAAACTATGGATGAAGTAATGCATGGAATATTAGAAATGGAGAAAAGCGATCTAATTATAATTAAGGAGTAAAATAGAGAAACGCGAAAGTTTCGGCAATATTTTGCTTGATTACAGGATGTAAGTGAATAGCCACCTGAGATTAATGGAAGATGCATTCATTAAGGTTATTTTCCCACAATTTCATCTGAAATCTATGGATGAAGTAATGCATGGAATATTAGAAATGGAGAAAAGCGATCTAATTATAATTAAGGAGTAAAATAGAGAAACGCGAAAGTTTCGGGATTATTTTGCTGGATTACAGGATGTAAGTGAATAGCCACCTGAGATTAATGAAAGATGCATACATTAAGGTTATTTTCCCACAATTTCATCTGAAAACTATGGATGAAGTAATGCATGGAATATTAGAAATGGAGAAAAGCGATCTAATTATAATTAAGGAGTAAAATAGAGAAACGCGAACGTTTCGGGAATATTTTGCTGGATTACAGGATGTAAGTGAATAGCCACCTGAGATTAATGGAAGATGCATTCATTAAGGTTATTTTCCCACAATTTCATCTGAAAACTATGGATGAAGTAATGCATGGAATATTAGAAATGGAGAAAAGCGATCTAATTATAATTAAGGAGTAAAATAGAGAAACGCGAACGTTTCGGGAATATTTTGCTGGATTACAGGATGTAAGTGAATAGCCACCTGAGATTAATGGAAGATGCATTCATTAAGGTTATTTTCCCACAATTTCATCTGAAAACTATGGATGAAGTAATGCATGGAATATTAGAAATGGAGAAAAGCGACCTAATTATAATTAAGGAGTAAAATAGAGAAACGCGAAAGTTTCGGGATTATTTTGCTGGATTACAGGATGTAAGTGAATAGCCACCTGAGATTAATGGAAGATGCATTCATTAAGGTTATTTTCCCACAATTTCATCTGAAAACTATGGATGAAGTAATGCATGGAATATTAGAAATGGAGAAAAGCGATCTAATTATAATTAAGGAGTAAAATAGAGAAACGCGAAAGTTTCGGGAATATTTTGCTGGATTACAGGATGTAAGTGAATAGCCACCTGAGATTAATGGAAGATGCATTCATTAAGGTTATTTTCCCACAATTTCATCTGAAAACTATGGATGAAGTAATGCATGGAATATTAGAAATGGAGAAAAGCGATCTAATTATAATTAAGGAGTAAAATAGAGAAACGCGAAAGTTTCGGGATTATTTTGCTGGATTACAGGATGTAAGTGAATAGCAACCTGAGATTAATGGAAGATGCATACATTAAGGTTATTTTCCCACAATTTCATCTGAAAACTATGGATGAAGTAATGCATGGAATATTAGAAATGGAGAAAAGCGACCTAATTATAATTAAGGAGGAAAATAGAGAAACGCGAAAGTTTCGGGAATATTTTGCTGGATTACAGGATGTAAGTGAATAGCCACCTGAGATTAATGGAAGATGCATTCATTAAGGTTATTTTCCCACAATTTCATCTGAAAACTATGGATGAAGTAATGCATGGAATATTAGAAATGGAGAAAAGCGATCTAATTATAATTAAGGAGTAAAATAGAGAAACGCGAACGTTTCGGGAATATTTTGCTGGATTACAGGATGTAAGTGAATAGCCACCTGAGATTAATGGAAGATGCATTCATTAAGGTTATTTTCCCACAATTTCATCTGAAAACTATGGATGAAGTAATGCATGGAATATTAGAAATGGAGAAAAACGACCTAATTATAATTAAGGAGTAAAATAGAGAAACGCGAAAGTTTCAGGATTATTCTGCTGGATTACAGGATGTAAGTGAATAGCCACCTGAGATTAATGGAAGATGCATTCATTAAGGTTATTTTCCCACAATTTCATCTGAAAACTATGGATGAAGTAATGCATGGAATATTAGAAATGGAGAAAAGCGACCTAATTATAATTAAGGAGTAAAATAGAGAAACGCGAAAGTTTCGGGATTATTTTGCTGGATTACAGGATGTAAGTGAATAGCCACCTGAGATTAATGGAAGATGCATTCATTAAGGTTATTTTCCCACAATTTCATCTGAAAACTATGGATGAAGTAATGCATGGAATATTAGAAATGGAGAAAAGCGATCTAATTATAATTAAGGAGTAAAATAGAGAAACGCGAAAGTTTCGGGAATATTTTGCTGGATTACAGGATGTAAGTGAATAGCCACCTGAGATTAATGGATGATGCATACATTAAGGTTATTTTCCCACAATTTCATCTGAAAACTATGGATGAAGTAATGCATGGAATATTAGAAATGGAGAAAAGCGATCTAATTATAATTAAGGAGTAAAATAGAGAAACGCGAAAGTTTCGGGATTGTTTTGCTGGATTACAGGATGTAAGTGAATAGCCACCTGAGATTAATGGAAGATGCATTCATTAAGCTTATTTTCACACAATTTCATCTGAAAACTATGGATGAAGTAATGCATGGAATATTAGAAATGTAGAAAAGCGATCTAATTATAATTAAGGAGTAAAATAGAGAAACGCGAAAGTTTCGGGATTATTTTGCTGGATTACAGGATGTAAGTGAATAGCCACCTGAGATTAATGGAAGATGCATTCATTAAGGTTATTTTCCCACAATTTCATCTGAAAGTTATGGATGAAGTAATGCATGGAATATTAGAAATGGAGAAAAGCGATCTAATTATAATTAAGGAGAAAAATAGAGAAACGCGAAAGTTTCGGGATTATTGTGCTGGATTACAGGATGTAAGTGAATAGCCACCTGAGATTAATGGAAGATGCATTCATTAAGGTTATTTTCCCACAATTTCATCTGAAAACTATGGATGAAGTAATGCATGGAATATTAGAAATGGAGAAAAGCGACCTAATTATAATTAAGGAGTAAAATAGAGAAACGCGAAAGTTTCGGGAATATTTTGCTGGATTACAGGATGTAAGTGAATAGCCACCTGAGATTAATGGAAGATGCATACATTAAGGTTATTTTCCCACAATTTCATCTGAAAACTATGGATGAAGTAATGCATGGAATATTAGAAATGTAGAAAAGCGATCTAATTATAATTAAGGAGTAAAATAGAGAAACGCGAAAGTTTCGGGATTATTTTGCTGGATTACAGGATGTAAGTGAATAGCCACCTGAGATTAATGGAAGATGCATACATTAAGGTTATTTTCCCACAATTTCATCTGAAAACTATGGATGAAGTAATGCATGGAATATTAGAAATGTAGAAAAGCAATCTAATTATAATTAAGGAGTAATATAGAGAAACGCGAAATTTCGGGATTATTTTGCTGGATTACAGGATGTAAGTGAATAGCCACCTGAGATTAATGGAAGATGCATTCATTAAGGTTATTTTCCCACAATTTCATCTGAAAACTATGGATGAAGTAATGCATGGAATATTAGAAATGGAGAAAAGCGATCTAATTATAATTAAGGAGTAAAATAGAGAAACGCGAAAGTTTCGGGATTATTTTGCTGGATTACAGGATGTAAGTGAATAGCCACCTGAGATTAATGGAAGATGCATTCATTAAGGTTATTTTCCCACAATTTCATCTGAAAACTATGGATGAAGTAATGCATGGAATATTAGAAATGGAGAAAAGCGATCTAATTATAATTAAGGAGTAAAATAGAGAAACGCGAACGTTTCGGGAATATTTTGCTGGATTACAGGATGTAAGTGAATAGCCACCTGAGATTAATGGAAGATGCATTCATTAAGGTTATTTTCCCACAATTTCATCTGAAAACTATGGATGAAGTAATGCATGGAATATTAGAAATGGAGAAAAGCGAGCTAATTATAATTAAGGAGTAAAATAGAGAAACGCGAAAGTTTCGGGATTATTTTGCTGGATTACAGGATGTAAGTGAATAGCCACCTGAGATTAATGGAAGATGCATTCATTAAGGTTATTTTCCCACAATTTCATCTGAAAACTATGGATGAAGTAATGCATGGAATATTAGAAATGGAGAAAAGCGATCTAATTATAATTAAGGAGTAAAATAGAGAAACGCGAAAGTTTCGGGATTATTTTGCTGGATTACAGGATGTAAGTGAATAGCCACCTGAGATTAATGGAAGATGCATTCATTAAGGTTATTTTCCCACAATTTCATCTGAAAACTATGGATGAAGTAATGCATGGAATATTAGAAATGGAGAAAAGCGATCTAATTATAATTAAGGAGTAAAATAGAGAAACGCGAAATTTCGGGATTATTTTGCTGTATTACAGGATGTATGTGAATAGCCACCTGAGATTAATGGAAGATGCATTCATTAAGGTTATTTTCCCACAATTTCATCTGAAAACTATGGATGAAGTAATGCATGGAATATTAGAAATGGAGAAAAGCGATCTAATTATAATTAAGGAGTAAAATATAGAAACGCGAACGTTTCGGGAATATTTTGCTGGATTACAGGATGTAAGTGAATAGCCATCTGAGATTAATGAAAGATGCATTCATTAAGGTTATTTTCCCACAATTTCATCTGAAAACTATGGATGAAGTAATGCATGGAATATTAGAAATGGAGAAAAGCGATCTAATTATAATTAAGGAGTAAAATAGAGAAACGCGAAAGTTTCGGGAATATTTTGCTGGATTACAGGATGTAAGTGAATAGCCACCTGAGATTAATGGAAGATGCATTCATTAAGGTTATTTTCCCACAATTTCATCTGAAAACTATGGATGAAGTAATGCATGGAATATTAGAAATGGAGAAAAGCGATCTAATTATAATTAAGGAGTAAAATAGAGAAACGCGAAAGTTTCGGGATTATTTTGCTGGATTACAGGATGTAAGTGAATAGCCACCTGAGATTAATGGAAGATGCATACATTAAGTTTATTTTCCCACAATTTCATCTGAAAACTATGGATGAAGTAATGCATGGAATATTAGAAATGGAGAAAAGCGACCTAATTATAATTAAGGAGTAAAATAGAGAAACGCGAAAGTTTCGGGAATATTTTGCTGGATTACAGGATGTAAGTGAATAGCCACCTGAGATTAATGGAAGATGCATTCATTAAGGTTATTTTCCCACAATTTCATCTGAAAACTATGGATGAAGTAATGCATGGAATATTAGAAATGGAGAAAAGCGAGCTAATTATAATTAAGGAGTAAAATAGAGAAACGCGAAAGTTTCGGGATTATTTTGCTGGATTACAGGATGTAAGTGAATAGCCACCTGAGATTAATGGAAGATGCATTCATTAAGGTTATTTTCCCACAATTTCATCTGAAAACTATGGATGAAGTAATGCATGGAATATTAGAAATGGAGAAAAGCGATCTAATTATAATTAAGGAGTAAAATATAGAAACGCGAACGTTTCGGGATTATTTTGCTGGATTACAGGATGTAAGTGAATAGCCACCTGAGATTAATGGAAGATGCATTCATTAAGGTTATTTTCCCACAATTTCATCTGAAAACTATGGATGAAGTAATGCATGGAATATTAGAAATGGAGAAAAGCGATCTAATTATAATTAAGGAGTAAAATAGAGAAACGCGAAATTTCGGGAATATTTTGCTGTATTACAGGATGTATGTGAATAGCCACCTGAGATTAATGGAAGATGCATTCATTAAGGTTATTTTCCCACAATTTCATCTGAAAACTATGGATGAAGTAATGCATGGAATATTAGAAATGGAGAAAAGCGATCTAATTATAATTAAGGAGTAAAATATAGAAACGCGAACGTTTCGGGAATATTTTGCTGGATTACAGGATGTAAGTGAATAGCCATCTGAGATTAATGAAAGATGCATTCATTAAGGTTATTTTCCCACAATTTCATCTGAAAACTATGGATGAAGTAATGCATGGAATATTAGAAATGGAGAAAAGCGATCTAATTATAATTAAGGAGTAAAATAGAGAAACGCGAAAGTTTCGGGAATATTTTGCTGGATTACAGGATGTAAGTGAATAGCCACCTGAGATTAATGGAAGATGCATTCATTAAGGTTATTTTCCCACAATTTCATCTGAAAACTATGGATGAAGTAATGCATGGAATATTAGAAATGGAGAAAAGCGATCTAATTATAATTAAGGAGTAAAATAGAGAAACGCGAACGTTTCGGGAATATTTTGCTGGATTACAGGATGTAAGTGAATAGCCACCTCAGATTAATGGAAGATGCATACATTAAGTTTATTTTCCCACAATTTCATCTGAAAACTATGGATGAAGTAATGCATGGAATATTAGAAATGGAGAAAAGCGACCTAATTATAATTAAGGAGTAAAATAGAGAAACGCGAAAGTTTCGGGAATATTTTGCTGGATTACAGGATGTAAGTGAATAGCCACCTGAGATTAATGGAAGATGCATTCATTAAGGTTATTTTCCCACAATTTCATCTGAAAACTATGGATGAAGTAATGCATGGAATATTAGAAATGGAGAAAAGCGACCTAATTATAATTAAGGAGTAAAATAGAGAAACGCGAAAGTTTCGGGAATATTTTGCTGGATTACAGGATGTAAGTGAATAGCCACCTGAGATTAATGGAAGATGCATTCATTAAGGTTATTTTCCCACAATTTCATCTGAAAACTATGGATGAAGTAATGCATGGAATATTAGAAATGGAGAAAAGCGATCTAATTATAATTAAGGAGTAAAATAGAGAAACGCGAAAGTTTCGGGAATATTTTGCTGGATTACAGGATGTAAGTGAATAGCCACCTGAGATTAATGGATGATGCATACATTAAGGTTATTTTCCCACAATTTCATCTGAAAACTATGGATGAAGTAATGCATGGAATATTAGAAATGGAGAAAAGCGATCTAATTATAATTAAGGAGTAAAATAGAGAAACGCGAAAGTTTCGGGATTGTTTTGCTGGATTACAGGATGTAAGTGAATAGCCACCTGAGATTAATGGAAGATGCATTCATTAAGGTTATTTTCCCACAATTTCATCTGAAAACTATGGATAAAGTAATGCATGGAATATTAGAAATGTAGAAAAGCGATCTAATTTTAATTAAGGAGTAAAATAGAGAAACGCGAAAGTTTCGGGATTATTTTGCTGGATTACAGGATGTAAGTGAATAGCCACCTGAGATTAATGGAAGATGCATTCATTAAGGTTATTTTCCCACAATTTCATCTGAAAACTATGGATGAAGTAATGCATGGAATATTAGAAATGGAGAAAAGTGATCTAATTATAATTAAGGAGAAAAATAGAGAAACGCGAAAGTTTCGGGATTATTGTGCTGGATTACAGGATGTAAGTGAATAGCCACCTGAGATTAATGGAAGATGCATTCATTAAGGTTATTTTCCCACAATTTCATCTGAAAACTATGGATGAAGTAATGCATGGAATATTAGAAATGGAGAAAAGCGACCTAATTATAATTAAGGAGTAAAATAGAGAAACGCGAAAGTTTCGGGAATATTTTGCTGGATTACAGGATGTAAGTGAATAGCCACCTGAGATTAATGGAAGATGCATACATTAAGGTTATTTTCCCACAATTTCATCTGAAAACTATGGATGAAGTAATGCATGGAATATTAGAAATGTAGAAAAGCGATCTAATTATAATTAAGGAGTAAAATAGAGAAACGCGAAAGTTTCGGGATTATTTTGCTGGATTGCAGGATGTAAGTGAATAGCCACCTGAGATTAATGGAAGATGCATACATTAAGGTTATTTTCCCACAATTTCATCTGAAAACTATGGATGAAGTAATGCATGGAATATTAGAAATGTAGAAAAGCAATCTAATTATAATTAAGGAGTAATATAGAGAAACGCGAAATTTCGGGATTATTTTGCTGGATTACAGGATGTAAGTGAATAGCCACCTGAGATTAATGGAAGATGCATACATTAAGTTTATTTTCCCACAATTTCATCTGAAAACTATGGATGAAGTAATGCATGGAATATTAGAAATGGAGAAAAGCGACCTAATTATAATTAAGGAGTAAAATAGAGAAACGCGAAAGTTTCGGGAATATTTTGCTGGATTACAGGATGTAAGTGAATAGCCACCTGAGATTAATGGAAGATGCATTCATTAAGGTTATTTTCCCACAATTTCATCTGAAAACTATGGATGAAGTAATGCATGGAATATTAGAAATGGAGAAAAGCGATCTAATTATAATTAAGGAGTAAAATAGAGAAACGCGAACGTTTCGGGAATATTTTGCTGGATTACAGGATGTAAGTGAATAGCCACCTGAGATTAATGGAAGATGCATTCATTAAGGTTATTTTCCCACAATTTCATCTGAAAACTATGGATGAAGTAATGCATGGAATATTAGAAATGGAGAAAAACGACCTAATTATAATTAAGGAGTAAAATAGAGAAACGCGAAAGTTTCGTGATTATTCTGCTGGATTACAGGATGTAAGTGAATAGCCACCTGAGATTAATGGAAGATGCATTCATTAAGGTGATTTTCCCACAATTTCATCTGAAAACTATGGATGAAGTAATGCATGGAATATTAGAAATGGAGAAAAGCGACCTAATTATAATTAAGGAGTAAAATAGAGAAACGCGAAAGTTTCGGGATTATTTTGCTGGATTACAGGATGTAAGTGAATAGCCACCTGAGATTAATGGAAGATGCATTCATTAAGGTTATTTTCCCACAATTTCATCTGAAAACTATGGATGAAGTAATGCATGGAATATTAGAAATGGAGAAAAGCGATCTAATTATAATTAAGGAGTAAAATAGAGAAACGCGAAAGTTTCGGGAATATTTTGCTGGATTACAGGATGTAAGTGAATAGCCACCTGAGATTAATGGATGATGCATACATTAAGGTTATTTTCCCACAATTTCATCTGAAAACTATGGATGAAGTAATGCATGGAATATTAGAAATGGAGAAAAGCGATCTAATTATAATTAAGGAGTAAAATAGAGAAACGCGAAAGTTTCGGGATTGTTTTGCTGGATTACAGGATGTAAGTGAATAGCCACCTGAGATTAATGGAAGATGCATTCATTAAGGTTATTTTCCCACAATTTCATCTGAAAACTATGGATGAAGTAATGCATGGAATATTAGAAATGTAGAAAAGCGATCTAATTATAATTAAGGAGTAAAATAGAGAAACGCGAAAGTTTCGGGATTATTTTGCTGGATTACAGGATGTAAGTGAATAGCCACCTGAGATTAATGGAAGATGCATTCATTAAGGTTATTTTCCCACAATTTCATCTGAAAACTATGGATGAAGTAATGCATGGAATATTAGAAATGGAGAAAAGTGATCTAATTATAATTAAGGAGAAAAATAGAGAAACGCGAAAGTTTCGGGATTATTGTGCTGGATTACAGGATGTAAGTGAATAGCCACCTGAGATTAATGGAAGATGCATTCATTAAGGTTATTTTCCCACAATTTCATCTGAAAACTATGGATGAAGTAATGCATGGAATATTAGAAATGGAGAAAAGCGACCTAATTATAATTAAGGAGTAAAATAGAGAAACGCGAAAGTTTCGGGAATATTTTGCTGGATTACAGGATGTAAGTGAATAGCCACCTGAGATTAATGGAAGATGCATACATTAAGGTTATTTTCCCACAATTTCATCTGAAAACTATGGATGAAGTAATGCATGGAATATTAGAAATGTAGAAAAGCGATCTAATTATAATTAAGGAGTAAAATAGAGAAACGCGAAAGTTTCGGGATTATTTTGCTGGATTGCAGGATGTAAGTGAATAGCCACCTGAGATTAATGGAAGATGCATACATTAAGGTTATTTTCCCACAATTTCATCTGAAAACTATGGATGAAGTAATGCATGGAATATTAGAAATGTAGAAAAGCAATCTAATTATAATTAAGGAGTAATATAGAGAAACGCGAAGTTTCGGGATTATTTTGCTGGATTACAGGATGTAAGTGAATAGCCACCTGAGATTAATGGAAGATGCATTCATTAAGGTTATTTTCCCACAATTTCATCTGAAAACTATGGATGAAGTAATGCATGGAATATTAGAAATGGAGAAAAGCGATCTAATTATAATTAAGGAGTAAAATATAGAAACGCGAACGTTTCGGGAATATTTTGCTGGATTACAGGATGTAAGTGAATAGCCACCTGAGATTAATGGAAGATGCATTCATTAAGGTTATTTTCCCACAATTTCATCTGAAAACTATGGATGAAGTAATGCATGGAATATTAGAAATGGAGAAAAGCGAGCTAATTATAATTAAGGAGTAAAATAGAGAAACGCGAAAGTTTCGGGATTATTTTGCTGGATTACAGGATGTAAGTGAATAGCCACCTGAGATTAATGGAAGATGCATTCATTAAGGTTATTTTCCCACAATTTCATCTGAAAACTATGGATGAAGTAATGCATGGAATATTAGAAATGGAGAAAAGCGATCTAATTATAATTAAGGAGTAAAATAGAGAAACGCGAAAGTTTCGGGATTATTTTGCTGGATTACAGGATGTAAGTGAATAGCCACCTGAGATTAATGGAAGATGCATTCATTAAGGTTATTTTCCCACAATTTCATCTGAAAACTATGGATGAAGTAATGCATGGAATATTAGAAATGGAGAAAAGCGATCTAATTATAATTAAGGAGTAAAATAGAGAAACGCGAAAGTTTCGGGATTATTTTCCTGTATTACAGGATGTATGTGAATAGCCACCTGAGATTAATGGAAGATGCATTCATTAAGGTTATTTTCCCACAATTTCATCTGAAAACTATGGATGAAGTAATGCATGGAATATTAGAAATGGAGAAAAGCGATCTAATTATAATTAAGGAGTAAAATAGAGAAACGCGAACGTTTCGGGAATATTTTGCTGGATTACAGGATGTAAGTGAATAGCCATCTGAGATTAATGAAAGATGCATTCATTAAGGTTATTTTCCCACAATTTCATCTGAAAACTATGGATGAAGTAATGCATGGAATATTAGAAATGGAGAAAAGCGATCTAATTATAATTAAGGAGTAAAATAGAGAAACGCGAACGTTTCGGGAATATTTTGCTGGATTACAGGATGTAAGTGAATAGCCACCTGAGATTAATGGAAGATGCATTCATTAAGGTTATTTTCCCACAATTTCATCTGAAAACTATGGATGAAGTAATGCATGGAATATTAGAAATGGAGAAAAGCGATCTAATTATAATTAAGGAGTAAAATAGAGAAACGCGAAAGTTTCGGGATTATTTTGCTGGATTACAGGATGTAAGTGAATAGCCACCTGAGATTAATGGAAGATGCATTCATTAAGGTTATTTTCCCACAATTTCATCTGAAAACTATGGATGAAGTAATGCATGGAATATTAGAAATGGAGAAAAGCGATCTAATTATAATTAAGGAGTAAAATAGAGAAACGCGAAAGTTTCGTGATTATTTTGCTGGATTACAGGATGTAAGTGAATAGCCACCTGAGATTAATGGAAGATGCCTTCATTAAGGTTATTTTCCCACAATTTCATCTGAAAACTATGGATGAAGTAATGCATGGAATATTGGAAATGGAGAAAAGCGATCTAATTATAATTAAGGAGTAAAATAGAGAAACGCGAAAGTTTCGGGAATATTTTGCTGGATTACAGGATGTAAGTGAATAGCCACCTGAGATTAATGGAAGATGCATTCATTAAGGTTATTTTCCCACAATTTCATCTGAAAACTATGGATGAAGTAATGCATGGAATATTAGAAATGGAGAAAAGCGATCTAATTATAATTAAGGAGTAAAATAGAGAAACGCGAAAGTTTCGGGATTATTTTGCTGGATTACAGGATGTAAGTGAATAGCCACCTGAGATTAATGGAAGATGCATTCATTAAGGTTATTTTCCCACAATTTCATCTGAAAACTATGGATGAAGTAATGCATGGAATATTAGAAATGGAGAAAAGCGATCTAATTATAATTAAGGAGTAAAATAGAGAAACGCGAAAGTTTCGGCAATATTTTGCTGGATTACAGGATGTAAGTGAATAGCCACCTGAGATTAATGGAAGATGCATTCATTAAGGTTATTTTCCCACAATTTCATCTGAAAACTATGGATGAAGTAATGCATGGAATATTAGAAATGGAGAAAAGCGATCTAATTATAATTAAGGAGTAAAATAGAGAAACGCGAAAGTTTCGTGATTATTTTGCTGGATTAAAGGATGTAAGTGAATAGCCACCTGAGATTAATGGAAGATGCATTCATTAAGGTTATTTTCCCACAATTTCATGTGAAAAATATGGATGAAGTAATGCATGGAATATTAGAAATGGAGAAAAGCGATCTAATTATAATTAAGGAGTAAATTAGAGAAACGCGAAAGTTTCGTGATTATTTTGCTGGATTACAGGATGTAAGTGAATAGCCACCTGAGATTAATGGAAGATGCATTCATTAAGGTTATTTTCCCACAATTTCATCTGAAAACTATGGATGAAGTAATGCATGGAATATTAGAAAAGCGATCTAATTATAATGAAGGAGTAAAATAGAGAAACGCGAAAGTTTCGGGAATATTTTGCTGGATAACAGGATGTAAGTGAATAGCCACCTGAGATTAATGGAAGATGCATTCATTAAGGTTATTTTCCCACAATTTCATCTGAAAACTATCGATGAAATAATGCATGGAATATTAGAAATGGAGAAAAGCGATCTAATTATAATTAAGGAGTAAAATAGAGAAACGCGAAAGTTTCGGGATTATTTTGCTGGATTACAGGATGTAAGGGAATAGCCACCTGAGATTAATGGAAGATGCATTCATTAAGGTTATTTTCCCACAATTTCATCTGAAAACTATGGATGAAGTAATGCATGGAATATTAGAAATGGAGAAAAGCGATCTAATTATAATTAAGGAGTAAAATAGAGAAACGCGAAAGTTTCGGGAATATTTTGCTGGATTACAGGATGTAAGTGAATAGCCACCTGAGATTAAGGGAAGATGCATTCATTAAGGTTATTTTCCCACAATTTCATCTGAAAACTATGGATGAAGTAATGCATGGAATATTAGAAATGGAGAAAAGCGATCTAATTATAATTAAGGAGTAAAATAGAGAAACGCGAAAGTTTCGGGATTATTTTGCTGGATTACAGGATGTAAGTGAATAGCCACCTGAGATTAATGGGAGATGCATTCATTAAGGTTATTTTCCCACAATTTCATCTGAAAACTATGGATGAAGTAATGCATGGAATAGTAGAAATGGAGAAAAGCGATCTAATTATAATTAAGGAGTAAAATAGAGAAACGCGAAAGTTTCGGGATTATTTTGCTGGATTACAGGATGTAAGTGAATAGCCACCTGAGATTAAGGGAAGATGCATTCATTAAGGTTATTTTCCCACAATTTCATCTGAAAACTATGGATGAAGTAATGCATGGAATATTAGAAATGGAGAAAAGCGATCTAATTATAATTAAGGAGTAAAATAGAGAAACGCGAAAGTTTCGGGATTATTTTGCTGGATTACAGGATGTAAGTGAATAGCCACCTGAGATTAATGGAAGATGCATTCATTAAGGTTATTTTCCCACAATTTCATCTGAAAACTATGGATGAAGTAATGCATGGAATATTAGAAATGGAGAAAAGCGATCTAATTATAATTAAGGAATAAAATAGAGAAACGCGAAAGTTTCGGGATTATTTTGCTGGATTACAGGATGTAAGTGAATAGCCACCTGAGATTAATGGAAGATGCATTCATTAAGGTTATTTTCCCACAATTTCATCTGAAAACTATGGATGATGTAATGCATGGAATATTAGAAATGGAGAAAAGCGATCTAATTATAATTAAGGAGTTAAATAGAGAAACGCGAAAGTTTCGGGATTATTTTGCTGGATTACAGGATGCAAGTGAATATCCACCTGAGATTAATGGAAGATGCATTCATTAAGGTTATTTTCCCACAATTTCATCTGAAAACTTTGGATGAAGTAATGCATGGAATATTAGAAATGGAGAAAAGCGATCTAATTATAATTAAGGAGTAAAATAGAGAAACGCGAAAGTTTCGGGATTATTTTGCTGGATTACAGGATGTAAGTGAATAGCCACCTGAGATTAATGGAAGATGCATTCATGAAGGTTATTTTCCCACAATTTCACCTGAAAACTATGGATGAAGTAATGCATGGAATATTAGAAATGGAGAAAAGCTATCTAATTATAATTAAGGAGTAAAATAGAGAAACGCGAACGTTTCGGGAATATTTTGCTGGATTACAGGATGTAAGTGAATAGCCACCTGAGATTAATGGAAGATGCATTCATTAAGGTTAATTTCTCACAATTTCATCTGAAAACTATGGATGAAGTAATGCATGGAATATTAGAAATGGAGAACAGCTATCTAATTATAATTAAGGAGTAAAATAGAGAAACGCGAACGTTTCGGGAATATTTTGTTGGATTACAGGATGTAAGTGAATAGCCACCTGAGATTAATGGAAGATGCATTCATTAAGGTTATTTTCCCACAATTTCATCTGAAAACAATAGATGAAGCAATGAATGGAATAATACAATTGGAGAATATCGATCTAATAATAATTAAGGAGTAAAATAGAGAAACGCAAAAGTTTCGAGAATATTTTCCCGTATTACAGGATGTAAGTGAATTGACTGTTGAGATTAATGGAAGATTCATACATTAAGTTTATTTTCCCACAATTTCACCTGAAAAAAATACATGAAGCAATGATTGTAATAATACAATCGGGGAAAAGCGATCTAATTATAATTAAGAAGTAAAATAGAGAAAGGAGAAATTTTCGAGAATATTTTGCCGGATTACAGGATGTAAGTTAATAGCCACCTGAGATTAATAGAGATGCACACCTTAAGGTTATTTTCCCACAATTTCATCTGAAAACAATAGATGAAGCAATGAATGGTATAATAAAATCGGAGAAAAGCGTCGTAATTATAATTAAGGAGTAAAACAGAGAGACGCAAAATTTTCGAGAATATATTGCCGGATTACAGGTTTTAAGTGAATAGACACCTGAGATGAACGGAAGATACATACATTATGGTTATTTTCCCACAATTTCATCTGTAATTTTTGGATGAAGTAATGAATGGAATAATACATTCGGAGAAAAGCGTCCTAATTATAATTTAAAAGTAAAATAGAGAAACACGAAATTTTCGATAAAATTTTGCCGGATAACAGGATGTAAGTGAATAGCCTCCTGAGATTAATGGATGAAGCATACATTAATGTTATTTTCACACAAATTTATCCGATAAAAATAGATGAAGCAATGAATGGAATAGTACAATTTGAGAAAAGCGACCTAATTATAATTAAGGTGCAAAATACAGAAACTTGAAATTTTCGAGAATATTTTGCCGGATTACAGGGTGGAACTGAATAGCCTCCTGAGATTAATGGAAGATGCACACATTAATGTTATTTTCTTATAATTTCATCTGAAAACAATAGATGAATCAATGAACGGAATAATAGATTTGGAGAAAAGAAATCTATTTATAATTAAGGAGTAAAATAGAGAAAAAAGAATGTTTCCAGAATATTTTACCGGATTACAGGATGTAACTGAATAGCCTTCTGAGATTAATGGTAGATGCACACATTAAGGTTATTTTCTTACAATTTCATCAGAAAAAAATCGATGAATTAACGAATGGAATAATACAATTGGAGAAAAGCAATCTAATTATCATTAAGGTATAAAATAGAGAAACGTGAAATTTTCCAGTATATTTTGCCGGATTACAGGATGTAAGTGAATAGCCTCCTGAGATTAATGGAAGATGCATACATTAAAGATATTTGCCAACAATTACATCTGAAAACAATAGATGAAGTATTGAATGAAATAAAGCAATTGGATAAAAACTATTACCGAGTAAAATAGAGAAACACGAAATTTTCGAGAATATTTTGCAGGATTACAGGATGAAAGCGAATAGCCTCATGAGATTATTGAAAGATGCATACATTAATATTATTTTCCCAAAGTTTCTTCTGAAAACAATAGATGAAGCAATGAATTGGATAATACAATTGGAGAAATGCGATCTAATTATAATTAAGGAATAATATAGAGAAACACGAAATTTTCGAGAATATTTTGCAGGATTACAGGATGTAAATGAATAGCCTCATGAGATTATTGATAGATGCATACATTCAGCTTATTTTCCCACAATTTCTTCTGAAAAAAGTAGATGAAGCAATGAATGGAATAATACAATTGGATGAAAACTTTCTAATTATAATTAAGTTGTAAAATAGAGACACACGTAATTTTTGAGAATATTTTGCAGGATTACAGGATGTAAGTGATTATCCTCCTGAGATGAATAGAAGATGCATACATTAAGGTTATTTTCCCACAATTTCATTTGTAAAAAAAGGATGAAGCAATGAATGGAATAAGAAAATTCGAGAAAAGCGATCTAATTATAATTAAGGAGTAAAATTGAGAAACGCGAAATTTTCCTGAATATTTTGCTGGATTACAGGATGTAAGTGTATAGCCTCTTGAGATTGATGGAAGATGCATACATTAAGGTTATTTTCCCACAATTTCATCTGAAAACAATAGATGAAGCTATGAATGGAATAATACAATTTGTGAAAAGCGAACTAATTATAATTATCTAGTAAAATAGAGAAACGTGAAATTTTCCAGAACATATTGCTGGATTACCGGATGTAAGTGAATAGCCTCCTGCGATTAATGGAAGATGCATACATTAAGTTTATTTTCACACAATTTCATCTGAAAACAATAGATGAAGCAATGAATGCAATAATAAAATTGAAGAAAACGATCTAATTATAACTAAGGAGCAAAATAGAGAAACATGAAATTTTCGAGAATATTTTGCAGGATTACAGGGTGTAAGTGAATAGCCTCCTGAGATTAATGGAAGATGCACACATTAAGGTTATATTCCTACAATTTCATCTGAAAACAATAGATGAAGCAATAAATGGAATGATACAATCGAAGAAAAGCTATCTATTTATAATTAAGGCGTGAAATAATATAATATAATATATCGATAATATTTTGCCGGATTGCAGGATGTAAATTAATAGCCTCCTGAGATTAATGAAAGAGTCACACATCAAGGCTATTTTCCTACAATTTCTTCTGAAACCAGTCGTTGAAGCAATAAATGGAATAATACAATCGAAGAAAAGCGATCTAATTATAAATGATTACTAAAATAGAGAAATGTGATCGTTTCGAGAATATTTTGCCCGATTGCAAGATATAATTTGATAGTCTCCTGAGATTAATGGATGCATCTATTAAGGTTGTTTTCCTACAATTTCATCTGAAAACAATAGATGAAGCAATAAATGGAATAATCGAAACGAAGAAAAAATTTCTAATGATAAGGGAGGAGTAAAGAAGAGTAATGTCAATTTTTCGATAATATTTTGACAGATTTCAGGATGTAAGTTAATGCCCTCCTGCGATTAATAGAAGATACCTACAGGAATGTTATTTTCCTACAGTTTTATCTGAAAACAATGGATTAATATATAAATGGAATGATACAATCGAACAGAAGCTTTCTAATTAAAAGTAAGGCTTAAAAAATAGAGGACCACTTTCGGATTATCCGAGTTCGTGCGAATGCCTTTTGGGTTACATAATGCCGCTCTTACCTTCCAGAGACTAATCGACGAAGTATTTAGAGGTTTACCTTTCATATATGTCTACATAGACGATGTTTTAATCGCCAACCAAAACCGAAAAGAACACAAACTGCATTCGGAACAAGCTTTCCAAAGAATTTCGTATTTTGGACTCAAAATCTATGTCCACATGTGTGTTTTTGGAGAACCAAAAATAAATATCCTCAGACATGAAATTGACCACGAAGGTATTTCACCTTTACCAGACAAATTAGAAGCAATTACTAATTTTCTGCAAGCAACGTCACTAAGACAATTGCGAAGATTTATAAGCCTTATCAATTATTACAGGAGATTTATACGCAATTGTTCAGCGGTAGTGTCACCTTTGACAAACCTACTAAGAACAAGAACAAAAAGATTATGTTACAGGAAAACACTCTCGAAGCATTCAACAATGCCAAAACAGCTTTAGCTAACTTTACTAAGCAGAATTACATCAATGATAGCGAGAAAATTAAGCTTACCCTCACAACAGAGCATTACACACACATACTAACAAATATAATCGTCGGAAAATCAGACACCTAGATGATATTTCCCAATTCTCCTCAGATATCAGATATGTGACAGGTCAAGAAAACATAGTGGCAGATGCATTATCCCGTGCCACAATTGCTTCTTTAGATTTTAGTTCTTTGAACCTCGAATTAATCGCCAAAGAAAAAACCACATACAATATACTACAAGAAGTACAGCAAAGTACATCGCTAAAATTAGTTGAACTACCTGTTCCATTCTGGGATTTTATTATGACATTTCACAAACTCAACCACGAGCTTACATACCACCAAACTTGACAGAAAGTATTCAAGGACTTTCATACATTGTCTCACCCAGGAATGAGTGCGACTTTGAAGTTAATTACTGAACGTTTTGTCAAATGACGTAAGAAATTGGAAAAAATCTTGTTTATCATGCCAGAAGAACAAGATAAATAAGCACACCAAATCACCCGCATGCACATTCAGCACAACTGATGCAAGATTCACGAACATACATGTTGATATTGTAGGACATTTACCGTGTTCTCAAGGATATACATATATCCTTACTATCATAGATAGGCTTACTCGCTGGCCTGCTGCAATGGCAATCAAAGATATTACAGCCATAACAATAGCTAAAACTATCCTTACTGAATGGATCGCAATATTTGGTGTACCTTCAGTAATCACAAAAGACAGAGGAGCTCAGTTCCATTGTACATTATTTAGAGAGTTCAATCACCCACCCGGAACTTGACGAATAAAAACTTACCATCCGTGTGCAAACGGGAGGGTCGAACGTTTCCACAGACAGTTGAGGACAGCTCTAGCAATGAAACAAAACAAAACTAATTGGCTAGAAAACTTACCCTTGGTGCTTTTATCAATCAGAAACATTGTCAAAGAGGATTTGGGTGGTACACCAACTGAAATGTTTCAAATGAAATTGTGGGAAAATAAACTTAATGCATGCATCTTCCATCAATCTGAGGAGTCTATTCACTTACATCCTGTAATCCGGCAAAATATTCACGAAAATTTCACGTTTCTCTATTTTACACCTTAATTATAATTAGATCGTTTTTCTCCAAATGTATTATTCCAGTCATTGGTCATCTATTGTTTTCAGATGAAATTGTGGTAAAATCACCTTAATGTATGCATCTTCCATTAATCTCAAAAGGCTATTCACTTACATACTGTAATCCGGCAAAATATTCTCGAAACATTCGCGTTTCTCTATTTTACTCCTTAATTATAATTAGATCGCTTTTCTCCAATTGTATTATTCCATTCACTGATTCATCAATTGTTTTCAGATGAAATTGTAAGAAAATAACCTTAATGTGTGCATCTTCCATTAATCTCAGAAGGCTATTCAGTTACATCCTGTAATCCGGAAAAATATTCTCGAAACATTCGCGGTTCTCTATTTTCCTCCTTAATTATAATTAGATCGATTTTCTCCAATTGTAATATTCCATTCATTGATTCATCGATTTTTTGAGAGGAAATTGTTGGAAAATAACCTTAACGTGCGCATCTTCCATTAATCTCAGGAGTCTATTTAGTTACATCCTGTAATCCGGCAAAATATTCTCGAAACATTCGCGTTTCTCTATTTTACTCCTTAATTATAATTAGATCGATTTATTCCAAATGTTTTCAGATGAAATTGAAAGAAACAAAACTTAACGTGTGCATCTTCCATTAATCTCAAGAGGCTATTCAGTTACATCCTGTAATCCGGCAAAATATTTAGAAAACATTCGCTTTTCTCTATTTTACCCATTAATTATAATTAGATCGCTTTTCTCCAATTTTTTATCCCATTCATTGATTCATCTATTGTTTCCAGTTGAAATTGAAAGAAAATAAACTTAACGAGTGCATCTTCCATTAATCTCAGGAGGCTATTCAGTTACATCCTGTAATCCGTTAAAATATTTAGAAAACATTCGCTTTTCTCTATTTTACTCATTAATTATAATTAGATCGCTTTTCTCCAATTGTATTATTCCATTCATTGATTCATCTATTGTTTTCAGATAAAATTCTAAGAAAATAACCTTAACGTGTGCATCTTCCATTAATCGGAGGAGGCTATTCACTTACATCCTGTAATACGGCAAAATATTCTCGAAACTTTCGCGTTTCTCTATTTTACTCCTTAATTATAATTATATCGCGTTTCTCCAATTGTATTATTCCATTCATTGATTCATCTATTGTTTTCAGATGAAATTTTAAGAAAATAAACTTAATGTGTGCATCTTCCATTAATCTCAGGAGTCTATTCAGTTACATCCTGTAATGCGGCAAAATATTCTCGAAACTTTCGCGTTTCTCTATTTTCCTCGTTAATTATAATTAGATCGCTTTTCTCCAATTGTATTATTCCATTCATTGTTTCATTTATTGTTTTCAGATGGAAGTGTATGAAAATAACCTTAACGTGTGAATCTTCCATTAATCTGAGGAGACTATTCACTTATATCCTGCAATCCAGCAAAATATTCTCGAAACTTTCGAGTTTCTCTATTTTAATCCTTAATTTTATTTAGATCGCTTTTCTCCAATTGTATTATTCCATTCATTGCTTCAACTATAGTTTTCAGATGAAATTGTGGGAAAATAACCATAATGTATGTAATTTCTATTAAGCTCGGGAGGCTATTAACTTACATCCCTGCAATCCGGGAAAATATTCTCGAAACATTCGCGTTTCTCCATTTTTCTCCTTAATTATAATTAGATCGCTTTTCTCCAAATGTATTATTCCATTCATTCATTCATCTATTGTTTTCAGACGAAATTGTAAGAAAATAACCTTAATGTGTGCATCTTCCATTAATCTCAGTAGTCTATTCAGTTACATCCTGTAATCCAGCCAAATATTCTCGAAACATTCGGGTTTCTCTATTTTACTCCTTAATTATAATTAAATCGCTTTTCTCCAATTATATTATTCCATACGTTGATTCATTTATTGTTTTCAGATGAAATTGTAAGAAAATAACGTTAACGTGCGCATCTTCCATTAATTTCCTGGGGTTATTCAGTTACATCCTGTATATTACATTGTTATACACCCATTTAATTGATAATTTAAATTTCAATATACCATTCTTTAACTATTAATAATTGTAATAATATTAGCTAAATTCCTTTAAAATGAGACACTTCCGAAATCACCTAAAATTAAATTTTAACTATGGAATCAAACTGAAATCTATATATATTTCAAATATTCAAATATAGATAACGATTGTAAAATGTATATATAGTTTATGTACGAGGATAAATGAATTTTTGTGTGAATTATCTCATGTGTTTCTATGTGTTTTTTGGACTTGTTAATGATCGTATGTATGTAGTGATTCACATGAATACATTTGTGAGACATATATGAATAAATTAAAATTAATATTACCCTCAAATACTATTAAATAATGAAACCTAATCTTTAATTTAGTTTACCAATATAATAAATAAAAATTACATTCATAAATTAATTTTAAATATTAAAATAGATGTTATTGTTACTGTTTTTTCTGTATATATTGTGGAAATACAATTAGTCGGGTGAATAATCTATTAAAATTTTAAATATTTCTTTATGTCCTAGATAAATATGTTTATTGCAATAATAGTTATATTTAGTCCCGAAACTATTTACTTAAAAAAATTAAAGATTTAAGTTAATAACAATTTTTTTTTCAGACATGAATTTTCTATCAAACATTGTAAGCTATCTTTTACATAATAATTTTGTTAAAACAAAATTATAACAACTCCATCTCTCCTTTCCCCCCTATCTCTCTCTTTACCATAAGACTCACTTGTATACATTTTCTACATTTCACTTCCGTTTTCTTAACCATCTAAATAGGTCATGGTTCTGTCACTCCTCCTACTCCAATATAAAACATACTTAAGAGAGAAATAAAATTAACCCCTCCCTATACTTTATATTGTCTGTTTCACTGCCACTCTCAACCCCCTCTATTAAATTACAAAAATTACACTACCCACCAATTTCTAATCCCATTTTTCCTCTCAATTCGTTGTTGGAAGTTTTACCTGATGATCCTGAATCCTTAAAAAAGGATTTTGGGTGAAATAAATTATCGTAATGGTAACTTAAAGTGGTTTGTTTTTCATTACATATATATATATATATATATATATATATATATATATATATATATATATATATATATATATATATGTAACTATGAACCTAAAGAGCCAGCCAAATATATATATATATATATATATATATATATATATATATAGTGACACGCATAAGTATTGGATACATGTTATTTTCTGTTATAACTCTAGTTTATGTTCGCCATTTTGCCTGATATTTGGTAAGTAACATCTTGTAAAGTTATTTTAGTTGTATGTGGAAGGAAAATTAAAAACTCATGGTTGAATCCATTTTTTTATCAAAGTTCAAAATTACCCTACAAGTTTTCCCCACTGATCTACCGTTACCCCATTCTTCCTTGTATAATTCCTCTAATTGCTTGATATTTTGTGGATTCCGCTTATGAACTTTAACCTTCAAAGTATTCCACAAATTCTCAATTGAATTCAATTCAGGAGAGTGACTTGGCCAATTGAGAGTACTAATACCGTTATTTTCAAACCATTTCTTTGTAAGTTTTGCGGTATGTTTGGGATCATTGTCGTGTTGAAGCACGAAATTCCGACCATGTTCTAAAGAAGTTGCAGATTTCTGAAGGTTCTTCTCTAGAATCTCCCTGTACATGCTACCATTCATTCTAACATGGATAACTTGTAACTCACCGGTGCCCTTGGATGAAAAGCATCCCCATATCATAATGGAAGCACCTCAAACTTAACTGTGGGATGGTATTGTGCTTGTTGAAGGCAGTGACATTTTTTCGCCAAACCCTTGTCGCTGTGTTCCTTCTGAATAGTTCAACTTTCATTTCATCCGACCAGATTACCTTTTCCCAAAACTGTATACCTTTCTTTTCATAAATTTCGACAAACTTTAATCGGTCTTTGACATGTTTGGTTTTCAGTAAAGGTACTTTTCTTGGTGATATTGAATGAAAGCCTCTATGATATAGAGCTCTGCTAATGGTATCCTTACTTACATTAATTCCAGCACCCTCAAGATCAGTTTTAATTTCAGAACGAGTAATGAAGGGTTTTTTTTTTTTTTTTGCACATTTCTGCTGATCCACCTTGAAGTACTCTCATTTATTTTTCTCGGTCTTCCATTTCTTGGAAGGTTTGCTGTACCGTCGCAATACTTCTTATACTTTCTGATGATATTTCCTACTGTACTTAGTGCTAGATTAATTTATGCGCTAATTTTTTGGTAACCTTGTCCTCCTTTGTGACATTCAATGATTCTATCTCGCATATCTCCGGATAATTCTTTAGTTTTTGCCATTTTTAATCTTTGAATTGCAGAATGCACATCAAAGAGTCAGATGATTAGTTGCACTATCTTGTAAACAATTGTGTGCTTCTCTGATTGGTCAGAGATAACATTCCAATACTATCGAAAATTTGAATATTTAAACTCTTTTATAATACAAAGTTTTGATATGAAATTTGAAAAAATTATCATGTATCCAATACTTTTGCATAGGGTAATTTTGAACTTTGATAAAAAAAATGGATTCAACTATGAGTTTTTAATTTTCCTTCCAAACACTGATATCTAAAGCAATCAAAATAGTTGTTACGATAGGACTGTGAAAGAAAAATAACTGAAACCATAAGATTGCATTAATAAATAAATAAGTAAATAAATATTTGATACCATATGATTGAAACAAAATTTAAATTTTATGAAATATAAGGTTGCCTCAACTTTAATTTACCCATGAGGGGGTTGCTAAACTGTAAAACAAAACAACCTACCAGTTGTTTCTTCACTGGAAGACATTGGTAGAAAAATATTTTAGTTGTAGAGGCAATGTTTGTAGAATCCTGTTGTTGCTATCTTTCAATCATCCTGTCTAATCTGTCTGCACTTCTGCAGCACTTTGATATTTTTGACAGGATCTTTGTCAATAATTCCAAGATGGAAACTGCCTTTTGATCCTGTTTTCTCTATCTCTCCCAGAGCTTTTAATGATTCCCTTTTCTTCAAGGGAACCTGAAATTTCAAAATGTGTATAAGTTTAAGAATAGATCTAGCATACATGATAAACATGAAGGAAAATATCACATTATTATTTACCAGAAGTAAGTTTATATTTTTTAATTAATTTAAATTTTGAAAATCAGGACATAAATTAAACAAAGAAAAAAGGATAAAATTAACAAGGACAAATGCAAACATTACCCTATTTTAATCAAATTTCAAAGTTAAATTTGAAATAAAAAAAAGAGAAGGAAAGAAATAGTATTACTTACCTAAATGGAAATTGTTTATTTCAATGAAAGAAACTCACACAATGTTTTAAAGAAATGTCAGTTTGAAAATACAAAATGTTTAATTTCTTTTTCAGATAATTGAGTCTGTTGTATAAAAATGCAAAATAACTAATTAATTTTACATTGCAAATAAACAGTGGTTGAAATTTCAATATTGAATGTAATAAAAATAACAGCAAATGTTTATAATTGTTTGAACTTTGATAATTCTCATTGAAAAAAATTCTGGGACAAGATTCAAAAACTAATTATTTCATTACTGTTGATTAAAATAAGATTTTATAATGTGTTTTTTTTTTCTTTGAGAATTAGTCTAATTTTTTTTTTTACTGAAAAAATAACAAAACCTACATTCCATATGAGAAAAAAAGAAATGATTTTCATTGCTGATCACAACCTAAATACATTGTATTTAATATCAATTTTGCCTCTAGAAATTGAGTATTTTATATTTGTGTTTCTTTGATTTATTGAGAATGAGTTTAATGTTGCAATTGGAAAAGATTTATTAAATGACATTTACACATTTGTTTTCAATAAAGAAAAAGATTTTTTTTGACAGCCTTAAATCTTTCAATGATCACCAGAATGAAATTCCAATCATCCAATTTTGAACCTAAACTTAATTAACTTTAACAGAAATATCTAATTTCCTCAAAAAATATATTCTGTTAATCATATCAAACCCCAACTTTCAAATTGAGTGCAATAACGACAGTTCCAAAATCAAATATTATCATCCTGTCTGGTTCTGCTGTTTTGTTTCTCTTCAATTTGGCCAATGTAGATTTCACTTCAGATTTCTATGACTTGAAACGTTGTAATAAATATGGCGACAAAGATGAGCACAATAGTCCAAATAATGTAAATAAGGTACAATCAGAAAGCGTCTTTGCATAAACTCAGTCTGGAACCTGACATGTTTAGTTATGCTGATTGAGAACTAATTTTAATATTTATTGTCCAATGAGGACATTGTTCAATGACAGAATTAAGGAAACTTAGGTGTGATCCACTTTTTGTACAAAAATTGAACAAGTTATTTTAGCAATTTGTAATGTTGTAAAATTAGAATTCTACAATTGTAATCAAATTTTTTTAAAAAATCCTGATCTCAGATACAATAAATAAAAATATTTTGACCAGATTCCTGGCTTTGTTTACAAAAAGCAACATTTTATGTTTACTTCTTTTCATTGTATTAACAGTTTAATCATTAAACATAGTGAGTAATGATAGTCATGTTATTTAAAAATATGTGCATTTATCTCGTTTTTAGGTGTGATGTGGTTACATGCGTCATGAAGCAGCTATCAACAGACAAAAACGCACAGCCATGGGTGATTCAGGGAAGAGATTTTCTTCTCCTATAAACATTAAAAGATAAAAAAAAATTACAAAGAAATTGTTGAGCAAAATATTAAAATAAATAGTACCGTATTTGCCTGCTTACAAGACGCACCCTAATATTGGAAAGAAATTTCTAAGAAGAAAAAGTCATTCTCACACAACAGCACATTCACCATGCATCCCTCATATACTAGCACCACATATTGTTTACCTTAATCACTCGTCCGATTTTGTTTGTATGGCAGTGGCATACTAGACAAAAGCAGAAAGGCTCCCACCACTGCTCATAAGCAGAACATGTTTAAGATTATAGCTCGGCTCCAGGAAGGTTTATAATATAGTCTTGGAAATACTTGTAACAGCTAAGTACTGATGTTACATCATAAAAAGCTGAATTAGATAGATAGCTAACATCATAGTGTAATGAATCAATATACAAAACCATGTCCCAATCAGTGAAGCCAATTAGATGACCGACCAAGCTTACTTGAGCCTAGGCGTTGCCTTACATTCGTCTTGGAAAAAAAGGGTGTCTTGTAAGCCGGAAAATACGGTAATTCACTAAATTTATGTTTATATAATTTAACAGGTAAAGAATAGTTATCATCTGTTACCAAATTTACATATTTAGTCAATATTATTCTAATCCACAGTTTTTAAACATTTCAACCACAAAAGTATAAAACTCAATAAATATTGAATATAAATAAAAGATTTAAATTCTTACTTGCCAACAGGCGTCACTCATTTCTGTTCTCCCTTTTCTTAAAAATGAAAATAATCCAAGGTAAATAACTTTTTTAGTGCTCATAAGAGTTGTTTCCCTTGGCGGAATGACCTATGGATTGATATTTTTAGGGCATACAAATTTTATATAGATTGGTATCACATACACAGAACGCATTTTTAATAATCTAAATTTTTCTTTTAAGTTAAATTTTGGTTTTATTTTCGTAAAAATAATTTAAATTAGTTTTTAGATATTTTTAACATTGGTATAGTCACTCTTCAATTTATAGACCAAAAAAAAAAAAGAAGAAAATATTGAAGTTCAAAATCTCTTAAAAATCTAATATCTGTCCTGGAGAACGTTTTCAAATAATTAATCCTTAAATTTCGTAATTTATCAGAATTTTGTAAAAATAATACTTTTTCTTTAAACAGTGAAAATAATGGTTATTTACACATGGTAGGCCGTGAACAGCTGTCAAAATTATAAACTAACAACAGTACTGTCGCGGTATTGATGGCCTAAATTAATTCGTACATTTTTTTACTTGACGAATGTGTAAGCAAACCGCAAAAGCAACAAGAGAAAGAACAAGAAAGAACACAAAAATCCGTCAATATGTCATTCATCACCTGTCAAGTGACGCGAAAATTTATGACCTGCTTTGTTTTATTTTCAAATTACATCTTTTCGGCGCAGAAGCTAAGTTAAGCTTGGTTCAAAATATTTTAAATAAACATTTTGATTTCTGATTTTCTTAAAATAAGTTTTGAAAAAATGATAATTGATATTTAAAAGAATTTCAAAGGGAGAATTCCAGTTTTTGTATAAAATGGAAAAAAAATGGTCAATTTTGCTGACTCAAAAAAAAAAAACAAGATTTTTAACGAAAATTTTGGACGTGCTAGGAACGATTAAAAAAATGTAAGAAAAAAAAATAGCCCCAAAATACTTTGATCTTTCCTCTTAACAAACATTTAGTCGATAAAATTTTGTTTTGTCAAGTTTGGCGTCTTTTTCTTCCTGCTATGCTCTTTTTTTAGCGATCTCGTAGAGGTACCTACCTATCTCTCTCTCTCTCTCTCTCTCTCTCTATATATATATATATATATATATATATATATATATATATATATATATATATATATAAATAAAATGAACATTCTTTCATAATCAATATATCTAATTAATCAAATGAATATAAAAACAGGTGATAGATTACTTCATTTTCCTGGTTTTTATCCAAAATAAATACTCCAGTTTGCGTAGTTCCTGGATATTTTCCAAATAAATCAAAATCTACATAGAAGGATAAAAGCCATCATGGAAATATATATAATCAAATTAATAGAACGGTGTACGAACCAAGAAAAAATTTTCTTCCCCCAAATATAGACTGGTATTTTAATTTAAAAAATCCTACTAATTAATAAGTCTCAAAGATTTGATTTTAATCGAATAAGTGGATTAGTGTTAGACTTTTAAAGAATCTATTTTTACTTGAATGTGTCCCCTGTTTTGCTTAGATTAGGAAATGTATATGAATAAAAAATATTAATGTTAAGATAGGCTTACTATTAAAATGTTGTGCAGTTGTTCTGACACATTAACAAAAGTAAAAAAAAAAAATTTTTTAAACTTTCGGAAAAATAGCAATCATGTTCGTTTTGATAAACTGTAAAATTGGACCCCCATTAAACGACTTTGAGGTGCGGGTATAAAAATGAATTTCAAAATTGGAAATTTATGGTATGATCAGCTTCATGTAAAGAAAGAATGGACTAAGTCTAAAACTTAGTCTCTCCCCACTTTTTTTAATAACTGGAAGGGGCCGACTTACTCAGACCCGCAGTACAGAAGATAATTTGGTGAATTTTAGGCATCTGACCAATTTGGCTTCAACACAAGAATTGTCTTTACCAGAACAAGAGTTTAATTAACTATATATGCCTACTTCCTATAGGAAGTGAAATATTTGAGCCCAAAATGAAAGGCATAATACACTGGCGGGAGATTAATTGGGGGTGGGGGGCTTTGAGTATCACATTTTTGAAAAGACTTCATAAATTAACTTTATGTTCATTCTGGGGTTCGGGGACCCTATTCACAGCTATGATTGTATGCAATGATTAAACTTTAATAATAAAAAAAGTATATTAACTCTTGAAGTAAGTTTCAAATATTTGCAGTTTTATTGGTTAACATGTTTGAGATCAAAAGGTGGGCTAAGGTAAATTCCAATTGTAAATTTTTCGTTGTACATCGTAGGTTCTTTTTCAGAGTTTATCAACATGACAATTTTGAGGCGTATTACCACCAATAAGAAAATTCAATTCTATTCGGTTTTAAACTATGTATTAACAAAAACTGTTATTTTCTATATATACCCATAACCACTGTAGTAAACAAAAAGAAGAAAGTGACGAGAGCGGGGTCAGAAAGTGCAGTGCGCCGTTCGCCGGCAGACCAGCTGTTCTTCCTTCGTCGTCGGTCGCCTCAAGGAAATGGATTGCGGGACTGTACACCGGGCAGTCGTAAAACAGACACCAACTCAGCCGGGCCTACTTCGACTTCCTCTTCGTCCTTCCGACAGTCAGTCAGTCAGTCAATTCGTACGTCCAAATCTATTGCACGAAGTCCGCCAAATGATCCGAACTTTCTGAGTCGTGCTTCTGGCATCTCGCTTTTTATGCCTGTCTGATACGGCAGAAATTTGCATGTGTGCGAATATCGTCTCGTTTTGGACGAGATCGGCGCGCATAAATTGTGTCTTCGATAGCGGTCATCTTTTCCGCGTTACAACATTGGGGATTTATTGTTTGAGCCCAGCCCTCCACAAAATCTGTATACATGGGGTTTAGGTAGAATTTCCTTGAGTGGATGTGGTATTGTGGTGTGTTTGGCAGTGTTGTGTGGATGAGATGTTGTGGTGAAAGGGACAATGTTTTGGAAGATTGGGTCAGTAAATGAGGCTAGCTAAGTTAGAGGTAAGACAGGTTGAAGACCAGCCCCCAACCCTTCCCAATTTTGCCCACGTGGCACATTTGTACTTTTGTACAATAAATACCTCTTTTCCGCGTTACTATGCAGGCTTTTGTCATTGCTTTGCCGGCGGATATACGTGTTAAGTTCCAACCCTGTCATTTTTCGTCTGTCGGCTGGACGATAGTCGAAAACTCGTTTTGTGTAATTAACTACCTGTCAGAATAGTAAGTCGGACATTTGTCATTATTTTTTGTGCTTTGTTTTTGTATATTTTAACTGTTTGTTTGTCTCCTGAATTGCGTGGTGAATACCCTCCGCTATGGCGGAGGTGACCCAGGAAAAAGGGTCATTGGCCAGTACGTCGACTGCACCATCAGCTTGGGTGCTGGAAAGGTCCAAAAAAGGGTCAGAATATTACAGGAGTCTCCGAAATGAATACAAAGAGTTCATCTCAAAAATGAACTGTTACCAATGCTTTCTGTTATGGAGACAGTGGCAACTAGGACAATCTCCCTGTTGACCGTCAAGGCCAGGAAATTCATGGTTGTCAACAGGGTGGCAATGGAAGAAGCCCTAAAGGCTTTAAATATTGGGGCCATAGTTTTGGCCCGAAGATCTAAAGCCTGCTGGGTCATCCTGCTGGCAACTGAAGAGGCAGCGAAAGTACTGGCTGGAAGCACCCTCACCACCAAAACAATGAGGCTGCAAACAGTACATGGGCACCCGAAAAACCCGGATTACCTTACATGGTGTGCCCATGTACATTACAGAAGATCATCTGGGGGGCTACTTTTCGGATTACGGGCCTGTGGATGGAGTATCTTCCATCAAAAGTAAGTCGGGTATTGCCACCAGTGTTGTTGAAGTTATGGTGACATTGACCCGGCCAAAGTTCAATGAGATACCCAATATCATTTCCTGTGGCGACCGAAGCATTTTTGTTGTTGTCGAGAGTCGTCGCACCTCCTGTTGGACAGACAAGGTTGCCGCCAAACAGCAACAGAAGCCGGATGTCCCCAGCAAAGGAGCTGCTAAGCAAAATGAGAAGCAGATGAAGCAACAGCAGCAAGTGCAGCAGCATGTGCAGCAGCAGCGGGAGCAGCTAAGTTAGAGGTAAGACAGGATTACCTTACATGGTGTGCCCATGTACATTACAGAAGATCATCTGGGGGGCTTCTTTTCGGGTTATGGGCCTGTGGATGGGGTATCTTCCATCAAAAGTAAGTCGGGTATTGCCACCAGTGTTGTTGAAGTTATGGTGACATTGACCCGGCCAAAGTTCAATGAGATACCCAATATCATTTCCTGTGGCGACCGAAGCATTTTTGTTGTTGTCGAGAGTCGTCGCACCTCCTGTTGGACAGACAAGGTTGCCGCCAAACAGCAACAGAAGCCGGATGTCCCCAGCAAAGGAGCTGCTAAGCAAAAGGAGAAGCAGCTGAAGCAACAGCCACAGGTGCAGCAGCAGCGGGAGCAGCGACAGAAACTGCGGGATCAACAACGCGAGCAGCAGCGTGAGCAGCGAGCAGCAGCCGGTGCAGCAGAAACAGGATCAGCTGGTGCAGCAACAACAGCAGGCCGGAAAAGAGGTCCAACCTGGACAAGTGGTGGAGAAGTTGCCTCAACTGGACCCCCTCTATATGGAGGTGGGGGAAATGTCTCTGCCTCCAGCTTTATCATTAGAGGAAAGAGGAAGGGGTTGAGGACGAAGAGGAGGAAGAGGACTTTATTACCAACAGTAAAAAAAGAAAGGTGAGCCGGCCGGAGTAGGTCGGAGAAAGCACAATCCGCGCCTGCTTCACCAGATAGAGCTGAAATAGATCTCCAGCAAGGTAAGGCAAGGAGCCACCACTCTTCCCCTATTAGGGCTCCGTTTACCCCGTCTCCCTCCCCCAACCAATCCAAAGGAAAAAAGAAGAGGCAACTACTCAAAGTTGACAAGATCTGCATGGTGAACAGTGAGTTCCTTGAGAGGGACCTTTTTCTCCCAGAGGAAGGCCCTCTTGAGGCCTCTTTTTAAGTGCACCTCTGTTGATGGGGAGTCAACAGAGGATCCAAGGAACTTTCCAGGCGCCCCCGGGGGAAACCTCAAAGTATAGGACTATTTGGCAGAAGCCAAAAACGCATTCCCGGAGCTCCGGATGGTACAGATAGAATCACCGGAGCTGAGAAAGTTGTCTCAGTATTGTGCAGGGAGAGCTACAGTTCTTCTCCACCCCTCTCTATATAGGGTAATAAAATTAACTTTTCCCACAGACGTCGGCGGTATTGTCACAGAAGGACAAATTACGTCCGATGTAGGTACTGGGAGCCTGGGACAATCCGTCCCACGTTCCACCGAGTAGACTATTCAGATCATAGACTCGTCTGTGCCTGGATTGTGTTAGGTACTAGGCATAGAATGTCTGGACACTGGAAGTTCAATATGTCTTTACTGGACATGCGGGACTTTCTAGATTAGTGGAGAGGAATTAGTGGGTGGCAGTTAATGGGAGTAAGTCGCGGGAGAGATTTGAAGATTTGAAAGATTAGGTCCTTCACCACTGAATATAGCCAACGACTCGCTCTAGATAAGGCTAAAAAGGTGAAGACTCTAGAGGATAGTCTGTCCCGGGCGGTGGCTGGGGGGAGGGATTTCCTAGAGATACAAGATGTCTAACGAAGCGGTGAACATGGGCACAGAATTGCGCAAGGAATAGATCCGTCGAGTTCCGATCGATACATTCGCGAGGTCATTACCCCAGAGGGGCGCTCTCTGAGGTCGACCAAGGACATGTGCGAGGCGTTTCAGCGGTATTTTGAGAGCCGCTTTACCAAGGAACCTGGTCTCAGTGGCGACGAGTTTCGCAGCTATTTGGCTGACTTTTCCCAGCTCTCGCCGACTGAAGCAGCTAACTGCGAGGGTGAGATCACGGAGGGCAAAGTTCACTTGGCCTTGAAAAAGATCGGCAGAGGCAAGTCTCCGGGACTTGATGGTCTGCCCTACGAAATGTACTTGAGGCTGTTGCTCATCTTTGTCCCGATTTTGACAGTGGTGTTCAACAACTGGTTCCGGCAGGAGTCCATCCCCAACCGAATTTCCAGGGGTGTGATCACGCTGTTGAAAAAGGGCAAGGGTGTTGGGGGGTTTTAGATGATTACAGGACCATAACTCTGCTAAACAGAGAGTTAAAGCTTTTAGCCAAGATCCTGACTGAGAGGTTGCAGTCAGTTGTCGCGAGCTTGTTGGGACCTGAGCAGACTTGTGCTGCGAGGGGACGAACAATTCAAAGCAACCTGCATCTGATCCGCACGATCATATAGGGTGTAAAATACGACAAGCGAGCCGCGCTGATCAATTTGGATCAGTCCAAGTCATTTGACAGGGTTGACCATCAGTACCTGGCTGCTGTCCTGCAGGCCGCCGGATTCGAACCCGACTTCTGCCGGTGGATTAGCCTCCTGTATCGCACCCCCAGTACTGTGGTACAGGTGAACGGAAGGCGGTCGAACGCTTTTGCGCTGACTCGCTCGGTTCGACAGGGGTGCCCACTGTCGCTCTTACTTTATGCTTTGCCAGCTAAGGACAGGACGTGCAGTCCGGCCCTACGTGGTATAGCCGTTTTCCCTGGTAGTTCTGGAGTTAGGTTTTCTGCGTACGCCGATGACGTATCCATCTTCGTGTCGTGCCGCAGCGACATTAAGGTGGTGCAGAAGGCGCTTGAACGGTACGACTTGACGGGGGCCAAGATTAACCGGAACAAGTCTTCCGGCTTGCAGTTAGGTGCCTGGAAGGGCGTCGTACTTCAGCTGGACTGATGGACCCGTCCGCATCCTTGGGGTGGGGTTCGGGCCCGGACTCCGGCTGAAGAAGAATTGGTCAGAAGTACAGGCAAAGTTCGGAGCGGCGGTTCAGACTTGACTTCGAAGGGGGTTGTCCTTAAAGGGTAGGGCTGAGGCGTGTGCCACTTACGTCTTGCCCTTCATCCTTTACCGCTTGGCTGTACTTCCTTTTTGCGGGAGATGCGTGGGGGCGACAGGCGTTTGTTGATCACCATCTTCGCAGGCATTGGGTCCGTGAAGAGTCCTGTTACCGGCATCTGTGTCATTGGGGTCTGGGATTACTACACCTGGTGAGTCATCGCCGCCCCTCAGGATTGTCTTTCCTATGCCGAGTTTTGACAGAGGACTCTCTTTTGGCGCCGAGTGTTGGAGACGTCTTCTATTATCGCTCCCCACCCATGTCTTGGGGTGGGCGCCGTCGTGGTTGCGGAAGGTTGTCGAGATTGTTCAGTGAGTGTCGAACGTCTTGACGTTCTTTCCTCGGTCCGGTGACCTTTCGCGGCGTCGGAGACTGTTGTGTCATGAGTTGGTGGCGGGGGTTGCGAGGGATCCTCTGTGTGGGCGGCTCGGCTTGTCGGCATCAGAGTTGCCATCCTTTTGGTCTTGGGCGCCAGCGGCGGATTATCTCAGCAACCCTGAGTTTTCGCTTAGCTGGCGATTGATTCGGAACGTGCTATAAAATTGGTACTTTTCATAAATTATAAAATATATAGATAAATAAATTGAAATAATTCCAATGCTTTAAGGATATCACATGCATTTCTATTTTTTCTGGAAATATCAAATGGAAATTCAAAAGAAAGTTGAAAATTAATATATTTTTTCTAATTGCAGAAACTTTATTTAAAGTCCAAAAATGGGCATTTTTTTCAATTTCTCAATTTACAGGTTTCACGGTCACAAAACAAGGCAATGTTTTATTTTTTTGTTTAGATAGTTGAAATCTTATTAAGCAAAATAGACTAAGAATTAAAAGTATGATAACATTTATTTCAGTTTTTAAAAGTGAAATTAATTTTATTGGACTTTTAATTTTTAGTCTACTACTTTGGTAATAATAACTTCAACTACGTAAAACAAAATAATTTAAGAAGACATTGCATTTCTTTACATTTTTAAAAGAAAAACGAACTGAATTTCTGTTAATTTGGCATTTTATTTATGACTCCTCACTTATTAGAATTGAAATAAATATTAAAAAAACTGATCAATTATGAATTAAAAGTACAATATGTTTTTTTTTAAATAAAAGAGAGGATATATAAACAAAACAACTTATCTTTCTTTTAATATCGTAAAAAGTTTTTAAAGTTTTCCTGATTTAACAAAAAAGAAGTAAAGTCTTTGTTTTTTACATATCCCTAGTTTTATTTAAAATAAGAAAAATAAACACAATTGTACTTTTATTTCATAATTTATCAATGAAAAGTTCTAAATAACTAAGACTAGAATAATTAGGATGACCAGCCTTAAACCACTTTCCTTTTCAGCCTTGTGCCACAATTATGTATCAAATACATAACAAATATATATTCCTTTTTGTGTGCTTATTAAGATATAAAAAAACCTGGCATCATACAGGCATTAGATTCTGAGAAATGGAAAAAAAAATAATGGGTGTATAAATAATTGTGTCACTGACTGTGTGTATGTGTGTGTGTGTATTGTTTTAACTACTTTTTCCACCTTATGTCTCTTCTTCTCTCTTACGAAGGAGCTCCTGAATTGGTGTATTCCTTAAGGGGCTTCTTTATTGGTATGGCACAATGTATGCTGTACAATTGGTGGCTCTATCTGGAAGTGTCTTTTGACAAGCTGCTTCCAAGTAGACTGGCTTTCGAAATGACCAACAATGTACTTGTATCCTGTTGACCTCTATCTGTAATATTGACTGACCAATTCATTTTCTACGGCTTATCAGCCCTTTACATGTTGTTTAAAGCCAGAAAATATTTTTAGACTGTACAAATATTTTGGGGGTGATAATAATGATTTAGTGATACAAATCTTACTAATTAACCCATGGGAGGATCATAGGTGGATTCATATCTTTCCCAGGTCTATTTGTGCACAAGTCAATATAATAAACCCAACTGGAACTCAGCACTCCAATTAAAAATTTTGATCCGTTATTCATTACACCACCTGTTCATCCAATCTTGCAGTAACTGGTATTCCCAAACAGTCACTCTTCTAAGTACAGACCAGGTTTGATATTGCTTAACATTGGAAACCAATGTTTCAACATGATATGGCCATAAGCTCACTACCTGTAATAGGGATCCTAGTTAAGAAGAGAACAACATCTCTTCTTTTGGTATGTCCGGTTACTTGACTCAATCCTCACATATTTGAAAAGAAGGCCACCAGTCGACTTTTGTTTATCCGGGCCTTTGATATTCAGAGATAAACTTGTAATGTTTCAGAAGTTATTGTAGCCATTCTCTCAGTTCTGCCAACAACAAATCCCACATTGCATAGCTACACCTATGGTAGACTTTTATTTTTTTGTGCATCAAGTAGTTCTTTAATGAGAACTTTGCTTGCATTGGCCAATTCTCCATTCGTTTACCAGTAGCCACCAAAGAAATGCTTCTTCTATAAAGCTTCAAAGGTGTATCAGAATTTCATACTCTTTGTCACAGCTGGATTATTTCTGAGCATTTTGCCAGTAGTTTTCTGATCTCTCTTTTTTTTTCTTCTTCAGTGGCGCGTTGCTGGACAGTAACAGATACTACACTTTGACCTCCCCACTAAGACAGAATGTGACACAAGGTCTTTTAAATGTCTCAGTGCAACGAAGATACTGCTGCAGGGTTGGAATCCACAAGACCAGGCGCCTTCTCCTATTTCAATGGAGAAGAGAACAGGTTCAACTACAGGTTGATCTTAATATCTATTGATGTAAAATACATCAATTCAGCACGCAAGACTGAAAAATGGTGGGAAGGGCTGGTCTATGCCCAAGTCTAGCATTGAAAATGAAACTACACTCTCGTTCATCCCATAGACACGAAAACAATATTCTTTCCATTTGTTGACTGCCACTGTAGTCATATGCAAATGAGTGTCTAATTAGCATAGCTAAGGCATAGACTATACGAATGTCCAAGCCTTAAGGGTAGAGCTGCTCCCAGTATGCGAGATAAAGGTCTACCGCTGGACTGAGAAAGTAGGAAAGAAATTCCACTTCAAAACAGATATTCTATATATACTGCATGCAGGAGGTGGCGGGGGGTTGAACAGGTGGGTGCTGATCATGCGTTTGGTTTAATTTCGCCTGGCTGTTAGAATCTTGGAGGAGAGTACCCAGAAGCTATCCCCATGATGACACACGAATGCTAAAATGTGACACTCTAGATTGACACCTCTCACACATAATCGTACACTTTGATCTTAGACAAAAGGCTGAGAAGAGAGTGCAAAATCGACCCCCTCCCCCTATCTGCTTTACTTTGAATGATTTCTTTTCCACTCACAAATTTATGGACAGTTTGTGATGCAATAAATGTACTCCAAAATTCCCTTCTTTTTTTTTTTTTTTTTTGTCTTCCTTCTCACAAGATTAGTGGGAGATCATTAGTGCTGACAGTAATAATAGCATACCTCAGACTAGAAAATCATATGGGTCATGTCCCTTCAAGATGTGGACAATAATGGCTACCACAAGTTTCGTTCTGTCTCTTGCTATAAGTCATCCCTGTCCTTTTATCATTCGTATTTGTGTTCCTTGTTCTGCCATCCATTCATGTAAATTACTGTTTCCCTTCCTCCTCCTCCTCCTCTTTTGCCTTCAGTAAGGTCTGTGAGCCTTTCTCTTTATTATGTTTTAGAAGCAGTTTCTTTGTAATTGCTATGCATCTGAATTCCTTGTTTCTCACATGTTCTATCTATGGTATTCACAGCAGTTGTTGGTAGAAGCACATCAAGCCTCTTTGTCTGTGAGGAAATTGAGAAGCATTCAGTGCAAAGCAGCAGACTAATTCTTTTCACAATTGTCTTGCAAATATTTCCACAAACATTTAAATCATCCTGAATCGAATTTTCTAAAAATGTGTAAATGTAAATAATGTACATTATTTGGACTATTGTCCTCATCTTTGTCGCCATATTTATCCCAACGTTTCGGCCGTTGTACGCTCCGGCCTTCTTCAGGTGGTTGGAATTTCGAACTGAACCCTTTATTTCGCTCACTGGGGTAGGCTGTTCTCTAGTTCCACGATGGATGTCAGTTATCAGTTATCTCCCGCTAATTTCCCTCTGAAAGTTCTCCACTGCTTTAACCGGGTATTGAACTCACATTGTTTGGGTCCTGTCACTGGATCTAATCAATTCCTTTTTTGATAATAATGTAATAAATTAAAAACTATAAAATATTAAAAACAAATTAGTTAATTTTTAATGTAATGTTTTATAGACCTCAATTTATTTCGATTTAAATATTTTGGTTCAATCTCCTTTGATAATCTTGCATGGAAATATTAATTTTCATGTCCAGATTAACCTTTTATACTTTAAGGATTGTACTTTATGCATTCATTTTCTATATGAAGAATATTCGTGCATTCTGAATATTCATGGCCAAAACCGTATTTAATGTCTTCATCCAAAGTTTCATTTACAAGTACTTTTGTTGTGATTCAAATTTCCATGTTTGTTTCCATTTTTAAAATTGGAAATTGTATTTTAAATTTACTTTATGATAAGCAAAAAACATTACAGACAAATGGTAAAAAAGGCAAAAAAGAAAGTTTTGTTTATTAAATCAAAATTAGCTCTCACAATAAAAGTTTTTACATTTATAGATAAATAATACAAATATGTAACTTCTAAGTTCATCAACCTTCATTCGGGTCACTTTCAACATTTCAAAAAGAAGCATTTAATTTTTGTTTGTGTGCATACTCCATTTATTAAAAGCCCACCACTATTGGTGAGAAGTGAAAATGTTATTTTTTTCATATCAAGAAATTTAGTTGCTTTTTAGAAAAATAAATATTTGATAAGTATAAATTTTTAATCACTCCCAAAAAGTCATCGCAATGGGAAGATGTTTAATTTCAAGCCTTTATTCATTGGTACATATTACAATCCAGTATCAAACAACTGCAAAAAAAAAAAAAAAAAAAAAGAAATATCTTTAAAATAAGTGAAATCTTTTCAGAAATTAAATTTTAATTGAAAGGTAATCGTAAACTTTATCTATAACAAAAGGAAAATATTTTCTTTTCTTTAAAGACGTTTGACATTTTTGAAAGAAAAAAGTAAAACCAAACAATTCGGTCCCGTTCAATTTGCTAAATCTGATGGATGCCAACAAGGAATGTAAAACACCATGTCAAGATATCTCTTGAAAAAACTCATTATCTGTCCCAGATATCTGTTTCAAAGTTAATTCATCGATTAATTAAATGGATTTAGTGAAAATATTAATTTTTGCTTAAAAAACAAAATCTACTTGTTTTTCAACACTTTCAAATAATTATTTTCTTCTCACACTGCCTTCTAAAATATCAGTCTTAAGTTATGTCGAATACAGAAACTCTTTACAATTAAGAAACTTCTTTGAGGAAAAATTGGCTACAAATATTTAAACTTTATCAAAAGTTGGAATCTGAGAACAATGGCAAAAAAGTTGTTAATACATTTACTCTTTCTTTATTTTGATAATTTTCTTAACTACAGATGCCAAAAGATTTTATTGCATTGTCAAGGATATTTTATTTTAATTTTTTTTTATGACAATTTATGAAAGGAAAAATTGATAAAGAAACTGTCGTGTCCACTAAAATATCAAATACAATATTTATAAACCAATCACACTCAAGAAAACACTTATATCTTAAGAGACACCAATTGAATAAAATCATAGAATACAAATCAGAATGTTTGTTGTATTAGTCATTATTTTTATGTAGATACCGACGAAATATTGTACGAACGTAGTAAAAGACATACTGTAGCGATGGTGTTACCATTGTTGTTGTGAACGTCGAACGACGAACGTCGGGGTTGCCAATATATGTAGCGTTTGTATTACCATTGTTGTTTATTTCCGACGGGATCACCAATCTTGTAGCGACGGGGTTGCCAATATTGTAATGACAGTATTACCAATATTTAAATTTGGCTAGGAAAGGTGGGATTAAGGACAATGCGTGGACGCAATGCAATTTATATTTGACGTAAATAGCACATAGAATAAAATACAAAACTGAACGGAATGATTTCAAAACATACTAAATTGAATTTATTAATATTTGATGTACATGCATGCGAACTGAAAAGGTAGGACAGAGTCGTGTCCCTTTGATTAGGTATTAGTTGTACCTGAGTTCATATTAAAAGGAAGTAATATTAAACTGTAATTTAGGAGAATAAAGTTTGGAATTGTGAGTTGTAAAGATGGTAAAAGTTTAGAAGAGATTACATCTTGGCACATGGTAGCAAGGAATGAGACGTGCGAGAGAGATGAACAGAAAGAAAACTCGAGGGAGTTTACACGTGTTGGGTTTATATAATGGTCGTGGTGTACCACGTGATAGGATTCCAGCATATGAGCGGGAAAACAGATTGGTCGCCTACAGGCGGTTTGATTGGTCGGAACTGAGCAATCAGCAAGCTAGATTAAAGGTGATTGACCAATGAATACTTGTTATAATTTTGTAAGATTGTGATGGTGAAAATTATAACAGGAATTGTGCATTTCCTAGCAGGTAACAACTAGGTTGTTGTGGCAGAGTCCACAAATACGACGTGCTCTTTTAGGGCCAATTAGTAATAAGTAAATTAATTCTGGAGCCGATTTTGTTGGGAAAAATTGTATAAAAACATACGAAATCCGTTCCCAAAAGGGATACACGAGGCTGTCACCAAACTCGACGCAACTCTTGCTTACAAACTTCAGACTACGGCAACACGACCAACAGTAAGAAACAATTCCTATCTCTCGTATCCTCTTTTACTATGAATCACGCGTTAACTTTTCATACAGACACACATATCACAACATTTTATTGTTTCTCACATACGTACACAAAGAGAGTTTTTATTTTAGAACTTTATTATTAACCCAAACAAAAAGATACTACTTTCAAATCTATCATCAACTGTTTGTATTCTTGTCGTTATATGAAAAAAATCGTGTGATTAGACGGTCAAATTACGAGCGACCCTATAAAGCTATTTTGTTAATGTATCGAATCCCGACACGCCAAATTTGACCATCCAATGAAAAACTTAGTAGAAAGATTGCTACAAAACTACTGAATGCTGATTTTAGCTTTTTTCTGCTACATTTGCATGCCAGAAAATTACCAACGGTGACAGTTTATACATAATTGCTATCAAAATGGGAATTGCAAAAACAAGTCTATTTTTGGATTGGTTATCGGGGTGAGCGCGAACGCAGACCCCACACTTAGAAATAGCGCACCCGAGTCGCCCACATTTGGGGCGATCGCAAAGGTCAACCCAACCGGAGTGCAATGGAAGGGCCTCACTCTGGGAGAACGGCCTAGCTGATCACCGTTTACTCCTGTGCCAGGTAAGTGTATTTACTTGACCCCCCACTGAGTCAGGTTGTGACACAAGGTCAGTTTTTAACGTGGGGACCCGAATGTTTTCACTCGAGCCGCTGGTCTTAGCTGGTCATAGCTTGTCCAAGCTGGTTAGAGATGGTCTAAGCTAGTCATGATACCACCAGCCCAGGGACGAGCCCTGTGCCAGGTAAGTATAATTTTCCAGCAGGTGCTCGTCTTATGTACGTCGAAAGATCTGTCACTGCCTCCGACGGTTTTCCACGGCTGAAATGTCGCTTCATTAAAATTGTCATAAGAACGTCATCGAGCTGAAGCATTTTTTTCAAACAGCAAAATCTATTAGTAAATCTTTCATTTTAATTTCATTTACGAAAGCCATAATTTAATCTCTTAATTCGTGGCAAGTGTTTATTTGCGCACTCATTACGAAGGTCATGGTCTTTGAATCAAGAGGAAATAACTCGTTTAGAAATAGGTTCGATTTTCAAAAAAAGAGCGACATTTATTCTAAATTTTTATTTAGAAAAGGAAAATCATAATTGACACTCGTTTCTGTTTTATTTAAATATTTTCTTAATTCGACCTAAAACGCAAATTTATGAACAATGAAGAAACCAAATTAAAATAGTCAGAATTACCTCCCCTTTTATACCCTGAGTAAAACATTGCATCTAAATTTCAGGCTTACCTCATGGTGGAGACAGAAAATTCAGTCTTTTTTTCTCTAGCTCTCACTCATGCACACCACTAATATGTCAAAAGGTATTTGTTTGCATTTAAAATCTAACAATGTAAGCATTTTTCTTTCTGAAGAATTTCTGAAGAATAAAAAGTTTAATTTTTATTTCACTTTACTAAAAGCTTTCCACAAATATTTCATTATAAAAGTGAAAGAAATTAAAGAAAATTTCAAAACCTATATTTTAAATAAAACAGAAACGAGTGTCAATTCTTATTTTCCTTTTCTAAACAAAAATTTAGAATAAATGTCGCTCTTTTTTTGAAAATCGAACCTATTAATACATTAACAAAATAGCTTTACAGGGTCGCTAGTAATTTGACCGTCTCTAATCACACGATTTTCATTGAAGGAATAAAATTCAGTAGAAAAGACAACGTAGTTTCAACAAATAAACATTATTAATTTCATATAGCGACAAGAATACAAGCAGTTGATGATAGATTGGAAAGTAGTGTCTTTTTGTTTGGGTTAATAATAAAGTTCTGAAATAAAATATAAACTCCCTTTGTGTACGTATGTGAGGAACAATAAAATGTTGTGATATGTGTGTTTGTATGAAAAAGTCAAGATGTGTGTGCGTGATTCATAGTAAAAGCGGATACGAGAGATAGGAATTGTTTCTTACTGTTGGCGGTGTTGCGGTAGTCTGAAGTTTGTTTGCTTTTAACATGAGGTCATGAAGATCATAAGCGAGAGGTGCCTGGAATTTGGTGACAGCCGCGTGTATCCCTTATCGGAACGGATTTCCGAACAAAATCAGCCCCAGAATTAAATTATTTATTTATTCCTAATTGGCCCTAAAAAGGTCACGTGGTATGTCTTCTACTGCGTCCGTACGATATTTGGTCGGTATCTACCTAAAAATAATTATGACTAATACAACAAATATTCTGATTTGTATTCTATGATTTTATTGGTGTCTTTTAAGATGTACGTTTTGTCTTGAGTGGGATTGGTTTATAAATATTGTATTTGATATTTTAGTGGACACAACAAAGGCCCCCTCCAGAACACCAGAAATGTATTTCTAATGATATGTAGGAAACAATAATTTGATATCTCAGGTATGTTTTGTCATGTTTTGGCCAATGCACGTGTCTCCCAGATCTTGTTGTAACATTCTTCTTTGTTATTGTCTCTGGTGAGGTGTCATTTGTTTTGTTGGATGTTTGTTCATTCGTCTTTTGTGTGATATTTCAGTCTGAATGCTCATGTTTTTCTTTTTGTAGTTGATGTGAGAATTGGTTATCGACATAAGCCGGTTTAATCCGATCGATAGCAATACTGTCATGTTTTCCATCTTTCATGATGGTGAAATATTTGTCCTTTCTGTTAATAACTTGGTATGGACCTGAGTAGTTTGAACATAAAGGTTTTTTTTTTTTACACCGTCATTTCTTATAAATATATATGTGCAAGTGTAAAGGTCATTTGGTAGGTATATATTTTTGTTTGCTTTCCGTGTAGGTGTAAAAGTTAATGATGACATTCTATGTTTTAATTCCTGTTGGCACAATGTTCGTGTTGTCATCACAGTTTAGAGTCAGTGATATGCCGAAAAACATTTCAGTTGGTGTACCACACAAATCCTCTTTGACAATGTTTCTGATTGATAAAAGCACCAGTGGTAAGTTTTCTAGCCAATTAGTTTTGTTTTGTTTCATTGCTAGAGCTGTCCTCAACTGTCTGTGGAAACGTTCGACCATCCCGTTTGCACACGGATGGTAAGATGTAGTTTTTATGTGTCAAGTTCCGGGTGGGCGATTGAACTCTCTAAATAATGTACAATGGAACTGAGCTCCTCTGTCTGTTGTGATTACTGAAGGTACACCAAATATTGCGATCCATTCAGTAAGGATAGTTTTAGCTATTGTTGTGGCTGTAATATCTTTGATTGCCATTGCAGCAGGCCAGCGAGTAAGCCTATCTATGATAGTAAGGATATATGTATATCCTTGAGAACAAGGTAAAGGTCCTATAATATCAACGTGTATGTTCGTGAATCTTGCATCAGTTGTGCTGAATGTGCATGCGGGTGATTTGGTGTGCTTATTTATCTTGTTCTTCTGGCATGATAAACAAGATTTTTTCCAATTTCTTACGTCAGTTGACATATTTGGCCAAACAAAACGTTCAGTAATTAACTTCAAAGTTGCACGCATTCCTGGGTGAGACAATGTATGGAAGTCTTTGAATACTTGCTGTCAAGTTTGGTGGTATGTAAGCTCGTGGTTGAGTTTGTGAAATGTCACAATAAAATCCCAGAATGGAACAGGTAGTTCAACTAATTTTAGCGATGTGCTTTGCTGTACTTCTTGGAGTATATTGTCTGTCGTTTGTTCTTTGGCGTTTAATTCGAGGTTCAAAGAACTAAAATCTAAAGAAGCAATTGTGGCACGTGATAATGCATCTGCCACTATGTTTTCTTGACCTGTCACATATCTGATATCTGAGGAGAATTGGAAAATATCATCTAGGTGTCTGATTTTCCGACGATTATATTTGTCAGTATGTGTGTGTAATGCATATGTTAATGGTTTATGGTCTGTGTATATGGTGAAATCTCTGCCCTCCAGGAGGTGCTGAAAATGTTTAACGAAAAGATATATTGCTAATAGCACTCTCGAAAATGTGCCTCATTTAGTTTGTGCTTTATTTAGTTTAGCGGAGAAGAACGATATAGGTGTGATTTATTTATCCAAGATTTGGTGTAAAACCGCACCTACAGCTGTTGATGAAGCCTCTGCTGTGAGGGTAAGCTTAATTTTCTCGCTATCATTGATGTAATTCTGCTTAGTAAAGTTAGCTAAACCTGTTTTGGCATTGTTGAATGCTTCGAGAGTGTTTTCCTGTAACATAATCTTTTTGTTCTTGTTCTTAGTAGGTTTGTCAAAGGTGACACTACCGCTGAACAATTGCGTATAAATCTCCTGTAATAATTGATAAGGCTTATAAATCTTCGCAATTGTCTTAGTGACGTTGCTTGCAGAAAATTGGTAATTGCTTCTAATTTGTCTGGTAAAGGTGAAATACCTTCGTGGTCAATTTCATGTCTGTGGATATTTATTTTTGGTTCTCCAAAAACACACTTGTGGACATAGATTTTGAGTCCAAAATACGAAATTCTTTGGAAAGCTTGTTCCGAATGCAGTTTGTGTTCTTTTCGGTTTTGGTTGGCGATTAAAACATCGTCTACGGAGGCATATATGAAAGGTAAACCTCTAAATACTTCGTCGATTAGCCTCTGGAAGGTTTGAGCGGCGTTATGTAACCCAAAAGGCATTCGCACGAACTCGGATAATCCGAAAGGGGTCCTCTCTTTTTAAGCCTTACTTTTAATTAGAACGCTTTTGTTCGATTGTATAATTCCATTTATATATTCATCCATTGTTTTCAGATAAAACTGTAGGAAAATAACATTCCTGTAGGCATCTTCTGTTAATTGCAGGAGGGCATTAACTTACATCCTGAAATCCGGCAAAATATTATAGAAAAATTGACATTACTCTTCTTTACTCCTTCCTTATCATTAGAAATTTTTTCTTCGTTTGGGTTGTTCCATTTATTGCTTCATCTATAGTTTTCAGATGAAATTGTGGGAAAACAACCTTAATAGATGCATCCATTAATCTCAGGAGATTATCAAATTATATCTTGTAATCCGGCAAAATATTCTCGAAACGATCACATTTCTCTATTTTAGTCATTATTTACAATTAGATCGCTTTTCTTCGATTGTATTATTCCATTTATTGCTTAATCTATTGGTTTCAGATGAAATTGTAGGAAAATAGCCTTAATGTATGACTCTTTCATTAATCTCAGAAGGCTATTAATTTACATCCTGCAATCCGGCAATATATTCTCGAAACTTACACGTTTCTCTATTTCACGCCTTAATTATAATTAGATCGCTTTTCTTCGATTGTATTATTTCATTTATTGCTTCATCTATTGGTTTCAGATGAAATTGTAGGAAAATAACATTAATGTATGCATCTTCCATTAATCTCTTTCACCTTCTAATCCGGGAAAATATACTCGAAACGTTCGCATTTCTCTATTTTACACTTTAATTATAATTAGATAGCATTTCTTCGATTGTATTATTCCAATTATTGCTTCATCTATTGTTTTCACAAGAAATTGTAGGAAAATGACCTTCATCTATGCATGTTCCATTAATCTCATGAGACTATTTACTTACATCCTATAATGCAGCAAAATATTCTCGAAACGTACGCATTTCTATATTTTACTCCTTAATTATAATTAGATCGATTTTCTGCAATTGTATTATTCCATTCATTACTTCATCTATTGTTTTCAGATGAAATTGTGGGCAAATAACCTTAATGTATGCATCTTCCCTTATTCTCAGGAGTCTATTCACTTACATGCTGTAATCCGGCAAAATATTCTCGAAAATTTAAAGTATCTCTATTATACTCCTTAATTATATGTAGATCGCTTTTCTCCAATTGTATTATTCCATTCATTGCTTCATCTATTGTTTTCAGATGAAATTGTGGGTAATTAACATTAATGTATGCATTTTCCATTAATCTCAGCCGTCTATTCACTTACATCCTGTAATCCGGCAAAATACTCTCGAAAATTTAACGTATCTCTATTGTACTCCTTAATTATAAGTAGATCGCTTTTCTCCAATTGTATTATTCAATTCATTGCTTCATCTACTGTTTTCAGATGAAATTGTGGGAAAATAACCTTAATGTATGCATCTTCTATCAAAATAAGGCGCTATTAACTTACATCTTGCAATCCGGCAAAATATTCCCTATTTTACTACTTAATTATAATAAGATTTCTTTTCTGCATTTGTATTACTCCATTGATTTCTTCAACATATGTTTTCACATGAAATTATGGGAAAATAGCTTTAATGTATGCATCTTCAATTAATCTCAGGAGGCTATACACTTACATCCTGCAATCCGGAAAAATATTCTCGAAACTTTCGCTTTTCTCTATTTTACTACTTAATTATTATTAGATCGCTTTTCCCCAATTATAATATTCCATTCATTTATTAATCTATTGTTTTCAGATGAAATTGTAAGAAAATAATCTTCATGTGTGCATCTTCCATTAATCTCAGGAGACTATTCAGTTATATCCTGTAATCCGGCAAAATATTCTCGAAACATTCGCGTTTCTCTATTTTACTCCTTAATTATAATTAGATCGCTTTTCTCCAATTGTATTATTCCATTCATTGATTCATCTCTTTTTTTAGTGGAAATTGTAAGAAAATAACCTTAATGTGTGCATCTTCCATTAATCTCAGGAGTCTATTAACTTACATCCTATAATCCGGCAAAATATTCTCGAATCTTTCGCCTTTCTCTAAAGAGGCAATCCCCGACCAACAGCTGCCTCCCAAAGAGGCAACCCCCGACCAACAGCTGCCTCCCAAAGAGGCAACCCCCGACCAACAGCCACCTCCCAAGGAGGCACCTAGCACGGGCCAGCTGCCACCCAAAGAGGCGTTGAAAGAGACTGTGGCCGAGGCACTACCCTCCAAATGGAAGTCCTCGCCTGTTCCTGGCTTTAACCTCCAGGAATTTCTAGAGAGGGCAGAACGGTACACCCATCTCCTGAAGAAAGGCGGACTTACCCTGGATCCGGTGGAGGTGGAGAAGTTCGCAAAGCGAACAATGTCTATCTTCGTGGTAGACAAAGCTACTCGAAGGGTTTGCCGATCCTCCAAGGACATTATTTTTAAGTCCTTGACGGCTCTGGGGTTTGCGCCCCAGCAGATAGTTCGGGGGATCAAACCTTTTATGTGGGACGTGCTGCTGCCCTCGCAGGAAGATTGCGTCTCCATGATCAATCGTGATCTAGTAACGAAGGATCTCATCCTTCGGACGGAGTACGGTGGCAAGAGACGGACCAGGGTGGCTGTTCACGAGGTTCCCGCCCAAGTGAAGGGAGAGGCGCTGGCTGCTTATTTCAAGCAGTTCGGAGAAATCCTCAGCGTCTCCTCGGATGTCAGGCTCGGTACATGGAGCTTCGACATTATGCTGGGCGAAAAGGCCTTTGGCGACATTCCCAGCATGTTGGATGTCGACAAAAGAATGCTGCCTGTCATTGTAACAGGCAGGAGACCGACATGCTGGAAATGTGGCAAACCCGGCCATATGGCCTCTGCATGCGCAGGGGACCGCACCCCGGACATACAGCCAGACTCCAACAGGAGCGCCCCTGGGACGTCCCAGCTGCCAAAACCTAAGGCCTCTGTTCCCGCCGCCCCCTTGACCACACCGGGTGAAGGGGATTGGAAGGTAGTTGGTAAGGGAAAGAGGAAGGCGAGGGCGGCGGCACGCCCGAACACGCAGCAGAACGGCGGCGTCTCCACTTCCGACGGCAGGCGGGTTGGTGCCTCGGCCCCAGCTCCCAGAACGGAGCATTCTCCGTCCACCCAAAATACCCAGCGGGTCAAGCAGGTGGTTGCTGATTTGGAGAAACAGCTGGCCCACCCAAAACAGACGACACCACCACCATCACCGAGACGGACGACACCACCACCATCACCGAGACGGACGACACCACCACCATCACCGAGACCAACAACACCACAACCAACAACGAGACCAACAACACCAAGACCAAACAAATCATCACTGAAGTCCGTTAGCCCGCCATCCTCTGCCCCGTCTTCCCCGACCAAACCAAAGACTCTGCCCCCGCCTCCACGAGCCCGCTCGACATCTCCGCAAGAGAGGGACACAACCCCGGTGCACAAGGTGGAAACCCCTACAAGAAAAGACTTTGCTGCACCGGGGAAGAGACTGAGGAGCCCCTCGGATGAGGTCGACGGAAAGAGGCGGAAGGCAAAACTCTTGTATAACACGGGGAAGAACATCTGCCGTGTGACCGCCGAGAGCGCGGAGAGGGCCAAAGACTTTAGCAGGAGGACAAGCGATTTGAAGGTCCTCCTGGCCATGAAGAAATGTGGCGAAGAGGATCTGGAGGATCCAGTAAATTTTCCTCAGGCCAAAATGGCCCTCACCGTAGTGCGAATCGGTGCGGGATCACGGCAGGTGTGGGGCATGATTGAGGAGGCAAAGAAAACTTTTTCGGACACATCACCAATCGTCACCACAGATGACAGAGAACTCACTAACCTCAAACAGTTCTGTACTGGGAGGGTCCCGGTGTTTGTACACCCGTCCTTCTATAGGGCCTTAAAAGTAACCTTTCCCTGGGATGTCGGTGGTATATCCCATGATGGCTCCATCAAAACTGAGATGGGCTCCGGATCCATGGGAGAAACAGTCGGCATCCCCACACAGACTATGTTTCGGGGCGAGGCCCAACCCTAAGGTAATTGTTTTTCAATGTCTCTATGGTTAGCTACTGTGAATGGCCGAGGTCTGAGGTCGGAGTCTCGTAGGGCGAGACTCTCACGCGAGCTTCAGCGCCTCGGCGTGAATGTGTGTTGTGTGCAAGAAACCCATCTTGTTGCCAGCGACTATGAGGATGTGCTGTCGAAGAGGTTCCACCTCTACTCAGCGTATTTTGATAGCCGATCCAGAGGGATCTCTTGGCTAGTCAGCAGGGCCTTGCCGGCGACGTGTAACCTTGTGTACGCCGATCCGGAGGGCAGGCTTTGCGTCCTGGATGTCACCATAAAAGGAAAGTCTCTTCGCTTCATCGGGGTTTATGCGCCCAACGACCAGGCGGGACGGGCTGCCTTTTTTCGGCGGATCGAGCCGTTTTTGATGTCGCCTCGCCAGGTAGTTTTAGCGGGTGATTGGAACGCCGTCCTTGAACCCGAATTAGATCGTAGCGGGGCTAGATCGGGTACTTACAACCCGGATGTCAAACCATTTCGCGAGTTTATCGACAGATTTGACTTAGTCGATAAGTTCAGAAATGAACATCCTAAAGAGGCAGCATGGACTTGGACAAATAGGGGCGGCCCGGATACAGTAGTTCGCTCGAGCTATATCGACCGGGTTCTAGTAAGGAGAGTCGACGTAGGGCTCTTAGGGTGTCCAAGTTTTCATTCGATAGTTTTCTCGGATCATCGGCTTGTCCGGGTACGAGTAAACTTAGAAAAACCTAAGCCTAGATTAAACGGTTACTGGAAGTTCAACACGTCTCTACTGGAGTCGAAAGACTTCCGGAACCAGTTACTACTAACCATACAAAGGGAGATGACGGGGAGTGTGGTTGGGAATAAGTGGTGGGGCCATCTTAAGACTGTCATTAGGTCGTTTGCGGCTGATTATAGCCGTCGGCTCAACAGAGATAGATTAGCAGCGCAAACGGCAGCCGAAGCTAGATTAGAGGGTGCCATCAAATCGGGAGATAGTGTGGAGGTTTCTGTAGCTAGGGCCGAGCTGGCCTCCTCACTTATCAAGAAGGACCAAGCTCTGGTAGTTAGATCTAGGCTAAAGAAAATGTCTGCCGAGGCAACGAACATGGCCGCTGAACTGCGGCATGAGGAGTTGCGCAGCGCTTCGGACCGATATTTCCCTCGTGTCACAGCACCGGACGGACGACAAGCGACTACAAACGAAGGCATCTGCGAGGCCTTCCGGTCTTATTTCCGGGACCTCTTCTCCAGAGAACCCGGACTGAGCTCTGCTCAGTTCGACACTTATCTGGCCGACTTTCCTCGTCTCGAGGGGGTCGAAGCGGATGTGTGTGAGGGGGCCATCACGGAAGAGGAAGTCTGGGATGCGCTTAAGCTGGCCGGCCGGGACAAGACCCCAGGTATAGATGGACTTCCCTACGAGCTGTACTTGAGGCTGTCGCCCGTTTTTATACCCCTGCTGACACTGATGTTTAACCACTGGCTGAGGAATGGGAACATACCCCAACGCTTCACCAGGGGTGTCATCAAGTTGTTACGCAAGAACAAAAGCGGAGGGGATGGGATAGATAATTTCCGCCCCTTGACTATGCTAAACGCAGACCTCAAGGTGTTGGCAAGGGTCTTGGCCAACCGTCTGCAGTTTGTCCTGTCTAGTCTGATTGGCCCCGAACAGACTTGTGCTGTGAAGGGCAGGACTATTCAGGACAACCTTCATATGATACGCCAGATCATAGAAAATGTCGACGGAGAAGCCGCGCTGATCAATTTGGATCAGTCCAAGGCATTCGATAGGGTGGACCATCATTTTCTCGAGGCTGTTCTCGCGTCTGCTGGCTTTGGGCCGCATTTTCGCTCCTGGATCCGGCTTTTGTACAAGTCGCCTGGGGCTCTGGTCGAGGTAAACGGGGTAAGGTCGGAGCCTTTCACCTTGTCTCGCTCCATTCGTCAAGGTTGTCCACTATCGCCCATGCTTTACGTTCTTGCGTTGGAGCCGTTCCTACGCAAGCTAAAGGCGAATCCGGTCCTTCGCGGAATCTCGGTGCCTGGCGCCACCAATGCTGCCAGGTATTCTGCCTATGCCGATGACGTGTCGGTCTTCGTTAAGACCGCTGACGAAATACGCGAGGTCGGTAAAGAGATTTGCAGGTATGAGACGGTAGCGGGGGCCAAGTTCAACCGCGATAAGTCTGTCGGCTTGCGGTTGGGCCAGTGGGAGGGTGTTCCTCTCCCCGGTCCCTTCAGCTGGACGGATGGGCCCGTCAAGTTACTCGGTATCTGGTTCGGGCCAGGACTTCAGCTGGACACCAACTGGTCGGAGGTTCTGAAGAGGGTCGAGGAAGCAGTTCGCCTGTGGACTCGAAGGAATCTTTCCTTGAAGGGGAGGGCGGAAGTGTGCATCTCGCACATCTACCCGATTCTACTTTACCGTCTCTCCGTACTTCCACTCCTGTCTACCGAACGACGAAAGTTCGTTGATGCCCTTTTCGATTTCCTTTGGAGAGGAAAGGCGCATCTGGTACGTCGCGAGGTCTGCTGCCTCCATCCTGCAGAAGGCGGTCTAGGCATGCCCAGCATTGAGAACCGTCAATACACGCTGCGGCTGGGTTTCCTGCAAAGGATGTGCATCGGAAATGGGGAGGATGAGGAGGACGTTTTCTGGAAGGAAGACGCTCGCCGAGCCTTTCCGTCGCTGGAAAGCGTGCATACGGGTGAGACGGAGGCAAACCGAACGCTTCAAGACGAATGCCCTTTTTATGAGGAGTGTCGAGATGCGCTGGGCCACCTCGTAGAGGTGAAGGACCGTCTCTCCGACACCAGGGCGTTGTCTCAGAAGGCTTTATATCGGGTTCTAGTGAGGGTAGAGGCGAAAGACAAACTCCAGGACGAGCTCGGTCTTACGAACGAGGAATTTCGTTCCGTACTGCCATGGGCGCCCGGGTTGAAATGCCTCAACAACGACGAGGCATCACTCACCTGGCAGGTGATGCGAGGGGCTCTCTGGGTTGGCAAGAGGCTTCACGCAGCGGGGCTGGTGGCCACACCAAAGTGCGTGCGCTGCGGTGAGTGGGAGGAGTCCATCGCGCACGCCTTCATTCACTGTAGTGTCGTACACCCGCTGTGTCAGCTGATTGAAGGCTACATGGTTCGCATCTTGGGCGGGAAGTTCTTCTTCCTTGATGCCAGCACGGTTTGTTCCAACGTGCTGCCGCCGGCCTCAAAGGACCAGCAGTATGTACTCTTGTGTTTGCTTGGCATCATGCGAATGGTTGTGTGGACGACGCGACAGAAGGAATTTCACGGAGGCGAGAATTTCTCCTCTTCTCAACTGGTCGCTTTCTTTAAGCATCAGCTTAAAGTCAAGATCAGGGCGGAAAAGGTGCGTCTCTCTTCGTTGAAATTCGGCAAATGTTGGGTGAGAGTTTCGCAATTGGTGCGTGTAAGAGGAGCTAACCTTGAGTGGTTGTTAGACGCGACTTAGGACAAAGGATTTTGGGCCACGCGCCGAAACGTCAGTCATCCCAGACCCGGTTAAGTTAAGCTTTTGATCGACTTTGTCAGAACTAGCTAGAGTATGCAAGTGTTTAGTTTCCCACTTTTGGTCCCACATGTATTATATGCCCCATCCCCTCCCTGCCTTCTAGGTGACAGACATTCTTGTTCACAGGCGAGATCAGGTACGAACATTACCTGATATTTCTACCCAGTTAACCAGGATGTCTGCCACATTTTCACCATTGGGCGGGACCGGATACTAACACCTATTTATTTTTCAGGTCTCACATTGTTCATTGTATATATTCATTTGTACCCCCCGCCCTGCTTTCATGTAAATAAAATTTCAAGCTAGGTTTCTAGTGGAATAATTGTGGTATTTTGGTAATTGTGGTGCGAGAGTTTAGTACAAATGTGGTATTATGGTGAAAGGCTTATTGTCAGTACGAATGGGTCAATGAGAGCGACTAGCTAGTTACGATTGAAGACTAGAGATGACCAATCCTTTTCCCCCACCCCCAAATTTCGCCCTTGTGGCACATTTTGTAATATTTTACGAATAAATATTAAGACCAGCGGCTCGAGTGAAAACATTCGGGTCCCCACGTTAAAAACTGACCTTGTGTCACAACCTGACTCAGTGGGGGGTCAAGTAAATACACTTACCTGGCACAGGAGTAAACGGTGATCAGCTAGGCCGTTCTCCCAGAGTGAGGCCCTTCCATTGCACTCCGGTTGGGTTGACCTTTGCGATCGCCCCAAATGTGGGCGACTCGGGTGCGCTATTTCTAAGTGTGGGGTCTGCGTTCGCGCTCACCCCGATAACCAATCCAAAAATAGACTTGTTTTTGCAATTCCCATTTTGATAGCAATTATGTATAAACTGTCACCGTTGGTAATTTTCTGGCATGCAAATGTAGCAGAAAAAAGCTAAAATCAGCATTCAGTAGTTTTGTAGCAATCTTTCTACTAAGTTTTTCATTGGATGGTCAAATTTGGCGTGTCGGGATTCGATACATTAACAAAATAGCTTTATAGGGTCGCTCGTAATTTGACCGTCTAATCACACGATTTTTTTCATATAACGACAAGAATACAAACAGTTGATGATAGATTTGAAAGTAGTATCTTTTTGTTTGGGTTAATAATAAAGTTCTAAAATAAAAACTCTCTTTGTGTACGTATGTGAGAAACAATAAAATGTTGTGATATGTGTGTCTGTATGAAAAGTTAACGCGTGATTCATAGTAAAAGAGGATACGAGAGATAGGAATTGTTTCTTACTGTTGGTCGTGTTGCCGTAGTCTGAAGTTTGTAAGCAAGAGTTGCGTCGAGTTTGGTGACAGCCTCGTGTATCCCTTTTGGGAACGGATTTCGTATGTTTTTATACAATTTTTCCCAACAAAATCGGCTCCAGAATTAATTTACTTATTACTAATTGGCCCTAAAAGAGCACGTCGTATTTGTGGACTCTGCCACAACAACCTAGTTGTTACCTGCTAGGAAATGCACAATTCCTGTTATAATTTTCACCATCACAATCTTACAAAATTATAACAAGTATTCATTGGTCAATCACCTTTAATCTAGCTTGCTGATTGCTCAGTTCCGACCAATCAAACCGCCTGTAGGCGACCAATCTGTTTTCCCGCTCATATGCTGGAATCCTATCACGTGGTACACCACGACCATTATATAAACCCAACACGTGTAAACTCCCTCGAGTTTTCTTTCTGTTCATCTCTCTCGCACGTCTCATTCCTTGCTACCATGTGCCAAGATGTAATCTCTTCTAAACTTTTACCATCTTTACAACTCACAATTCCAAACTTTATTCTCCTAAATTACAGTTTAATATTACTTCCTTTTAATATGAACTCAGGTACAACTAATACCTAATCAAAGGGACACGACTCTGTCCTACCTTTTCAGTTCGCATGCATGTACATCAAATATTAATAAATTCAATTTAGTATGTTTTGAAATCATTCCGTTCAGTTTTGTATTTTATTCTATGTGCTATTTACGTCAAATATAAATTGCATTGCGTCCACGCATTGTCCTTAATCCCACCTTTCCTAGCCAAATTTAAATATTGGTAATACTGTCATTACAATATTGGCAACCCCGTCGCTACAAGATTGGTGATCCCGTCGGAAATAAACAACAATGGTAATACAAACGCTACATATATTGGCAACCCCGACGTTCGTCGTTCGACGTTCACAACAACAATGGTAACACCATCGCTACAGTATGTCTTTTACTACGTTCGTACAATATTTCGTCGGTATCTACATAAAAATAATGACTAATACAACAAACATTCTGATTTGTATTCTATGATTTTATTCAATTGGTGTCTCTTAAGATATAAGTGTTTTCTTGAGTGTGATTGGTTTATAAATATTGTATTTGATATTTTAGTGGACACGACAGTTTCTTTATCAATTTTTCCTTTCATAAATTGTCATAAAAAAAAATTAAAATAAAATATCCTTGACAATGCAATAAAATCTTTTGGCATCTGTAGTTAAGAAAATTATCAAAATAAAGAAAGAGTAAATGTATTAACAACTTTTTTGCCATTGTTCTCAGATTCCAACTTTTGATAAAGTTTAAATATTTGTAGCCAATTTTTCCTCAAAGAAGTTTCTTAATTGTAAAGAGTTTCTGTATTCGACATAACTTAAGACTGATATTTTAGAAGGCAGTGTGAGAAGAAAATAATTATTTGAAAGTGTTGAAAAACAAGTAGATTTTGTTTTTTAAGCAAAAATTAATATTTTCACTAAATCTATTTAATTAATCGATGAATTAACTTTGAAACAGATATCTGGGACAGATAATGAGTTTTTTCAAGAGATATCTTGACATGGTGTTTTACATTCCTTGTTGGCATCCATCAGATTTAGCAAATTGAACGGGACCGAATTGTTTGGTTTTACTTTTTTCTTTCAAAAATGTCAAACGTCTTTAAAGAAAAGAAAATATTTTCCTTTTGTTATAGATAAAGTTTACGATTACCTTTCAATTAAAATTTAATTTCTGAAAAGATTTCACTTATTTTAAAGATATTTCTTTTTTTTTTTTTTTTTTTTTGCAGTTGTTTGATACTGGATTGTAATATGTACCAATGAATAAAGGCTTGAAATTAAACATCTTCCCATTGCGATGACTTTTTGGGAGTGATTAAAAATTTATACTTATCAAATATTTATTTTTCTAAAAAGCAACTAAATTTCTTGATATGAAAAAAATAACATTTTCACTTCTCACCAATAGTGGTGGGCTTTTAATAAATGGAGTATGCACACAAACAAAAATTAAATGCTTCTTTTTGAAATGTTGAAAGTGACCCGAATGAAGGTTGATGAACTTAGAAGTTACATATTTGTATTATTTATCTATAAATGTAAAAACTTTTATTGTGAGAGCTAATTTTGATTTAATAAACAAAACTTTCTTTTTTGCCTTTTTTACCATTTGTCTGTAATGTTTTTTGCTTATCATAAAGTAAATTTAAAATACAATTTCCAATTTTAAAAATGGAAACAAACATGGAAATTTGAATCACAACAAAAGTACTTGTAAATGAAACTTTGGATGAAGACATTAAATACGGTTTTGGCCATGAATATTCAGAATGCACGAATATTCTTCATATAGAAAATGAATGCATAAAGTACAATCCTTAAAGTATAAAAGGTTAATCTGGACATGAAAATTAATATTTCCATGCAAGATTATCAAAGGAGATTGAACCAAAATATTTAAATCGAAATAAATTGAGGTCTATAAAACATTACATTAAAAATTAACTAATTTGTTTTTAATATTTTATAGTTTTTAATTTATTACATTATTATCAAAAAAGGAATTGATTAGATCCAGTGACAGGACCCAAACAATGTGAGTTCAATACCCGGTTAAAGCAGTGGAGAACTTTCAGAGGGAAATTAGCGGGAGATAACTGATAACTGACATCCATCGTGGAACTAGAGAACAGCCTACCCCAGTGAGCGAAATAAAGGGTTCAGTTCGAAATTCCAACCACCTGAAGAAGGCCGGAGCGTACAACGGCCGAAACGTTGGGATAAATATGGCGACAAAGATGAGGACAATAGTCCAAATAATGTACATTATTTACATTTACACATTTTTAGAAAATTCGATTCAGGATGATTTAAATGTTTGTGGAAATATTTGCAAGACAATTGTGAAAAGAATTAGTCTGCTGCTTTGCACTGAATGCTTCTCAATTTCCTCACAGACAAAGAGGCTTGATGTGCTTCTACCAACAACTGCTGTGAATACCATAGATAGAACATGTGAGAAACAAGGAATTCAGATGCATAGCAATTACAAAGAAACTGCTTCTAAAACATAATAAAGAGAAAGGCTCACAGACCTTACTGAAGGCAAAAGAGGAGGAGGAGGAGGAAGGGAAACAGTAATTTACATGAATGGATGGCAGAACAAGGAACACAAATACGAATGATAAAAGGACAGGGATGACTTATAGCAAGAGACAGAACGAAACTTGTGGTAGCCATTATTGTCCACATCTTGAAGGGACATGACCCATATGATTTTCTAGTCTGAGGTATGCTATTATTACTGTCAGCACTAATGATCTCCCACTAATCTTGTGAGAAGGAAGACAAAAAAAAAAAAAAAAAAGAAGGGAATTTTGGAGTACATTTATTGCATCACAAACTGTCCATAAATTTGTGAGTGGAAAAGAAATCATTCAAAGTAAAGCAGATAGGGGGAGGGGGTCGATTTTGCACTCTCTTCTCAGCCTTTTGTCTAAGATCAAAGTGTACGATTATGTGTGAGAGGTGTCAATCTAGAGTGTCACATTTTAGCATTCGTGTGTCATCATGGGGATAGCTTCTGGGTACTCTCCTCCAAGATTCTAACAGCCAGGCGAAATTAAACCAAACGCATGATCAGCACCCACCTGTTCAACCCCCCGCCACCTCCTGCATGCAGTATATATAGAATATCTGTTTTGAAGTGGAATTTCTTTCCTACTTTCTCAGTCCAGCGGTAGACCTTTATCTCGCATACTGGGAGCAGCTCTACCCTTAAGGCTTGGACATTCGTATAGTCTATGCCTTAGCTATGCTAATTAGACAGTCATTTGCATATGACTACAGTGGCAGTCAACAAATGGAAAGAATATTGTTTTCGTGTCTATGGGATGAACGAGAGTGTAGTTTCATTTTCAATGCTAGACTTGGGCATAGACCAGCCCTTCCCACCATTTTTCAGTCTTGCGTGCTGAATTGATGTATTTTACATCAATAGATATTAAGATCAACCTGTAGTTGAACCTGTTCTCTTCTCCATTGAAATAGGAGAAGGCGCCTGGTCTTGTGGATTCCAACCCTGCAGCAGTATCTTCGTTGCACTGAGACATTTAAAAGACCTTGTGTCACATTCTGTCTTAGTGGGGAGGTCAAAGTGTAGTATCTGTTACTGTCCAGCAACGCGCCACTGAAGAAGAAAAAAAAAGAGAGATCAGAAAACTACTGGCAAAATGCTCAGAAATAATCCAGCTGTGACAAAGAGTATGAAATTCTGATACACCTTTGAAGCTTTATAGAAGAAGCATTTCTTTGGTGGCTACTGGTAAACGAATGGAGAATTGGCCAATGCAAGCAAAGTTCTCATTAAAGAACTACTTGATGCACAAAAAAATAAAAGTCTACCATAGGTGTAGCTATGCAATGTGGGATTTGTTGTTGGCAGAACTGAGAGAATGGCTACAATAACTTCTGAAACATTACAAGTTTATCTCTGAATATCAAAGGCCCGGATAAACAAAAGTCGACTGGTGGCCTTCTTTTCAAATATGTGAGGATTGAGTCAAGTAACCGGACATACCAAAAGAAGAGATGTTGTTCTCTTCTTAACTAGGATCCCTATTACAGGTAGTGAGCTTATGGCCATATCATGTTGAAACATTGGTTTCCAATGTTAAGCAATATCAAACCTGGTCTGTACTTAGAAGAGTGACTGTTTGGGAATACCAGTTACTGCAAGATTGGATGAACAGGTGGTGTAATGAATAACGGATCAAAATTTTTAATTGGAGTGCTGAGTTCCAGTTGGGTTTATTATATTGACTTGTGCACAAATAGACCTGGGAAAGATATGAATCCACCTATGATCCTCCCATGGGTTAATTAGTAAGATTTGTATCACTAAATCATTATTATCACCCCCAAAATATTTGTACAGTCTAAAAATATTTTCTGGCTTTAAACAACATGTAAAGGGCTGATAAGCCGTAGAAAATGAATTGGTCAGTCAATATTACAGATAGAGGTCAACAGGATACAAGTACATTGTTGGTCATTTCGAAAGCCAGTCTACTTGGAAGCAGCTTGTCAAAAGACACTTCCAGATAGAGCCACCAATTGTACAGCATACATTGTGCCATACCAATAAAGAAGCCCCTTAAGGAATACACCAATTCAGGAGCTCCTTCGTAAGAGAGAAGAAGAGACATAAGGTGGAAAAAGTAGTTAAAACAATACACACACACACATACACACAGTCAGTGACACAATTATTTATACACCCATTATTTTTTTTTCCATTTCTCAGAATCTAATGCCTGTATGATGCCAGGTTTTTTTATATCTTAATAAGCACACAAAAAGGAATATATATTTGTTATGTATTTGATACATAATTGTGGCACAAGGCTGAAAAGGAAAGTGGTTTAAGGCTGGTCATCCTAATTATTCTAGTCTTAGTTATTTAGAACTTTTCATTGATAAATTATGAAATAAAAGTACAATTGTGTTTATTTTTCTTATTTTAAATAAAACTAGGGATATGTAAAAAACAAAGACTTTACTTCTTTTTTGTTAAATCAGGAAAACTTTAAAAACTTTTTACGATATTAAAAGAAAGATAAGTTGTTTTGTTTATATATCCTCTCTTTTATTTAAAAAAAAACATATTGTACTTTTAATTCATAATTGATCAGTTTTTTTAATATTTATTTCAATTCTAATAAGTGAGGAGTCATAAATAAAATGCCAAATTAACAGAAATTCAGTTCGTTTTTCTTTTAAAAATGTAAAGAAATGCAATGTCTTCTTAAATTATTTTGTTTTACGTAGTTGAAGTTATTATTACCAAAGTAGTAGACTAAAAATTAAAAGTCCAATAAAATTAATTTCACTTTTAAAAACTGAAATAAATGTTATCATACTTTTAATTCTTAGTCTATTTTGCTTAATAAGATTTCAACTATCTAAACAAAAAAATAAAACATTGCCTTGTTTTGTGACCGTGAAACCTGTAAATTGAGAAATTGAAAAAAATGCCCATTTTTGGACTTTAAATAAAGTTTCTGCAATTAGAAAAAATATATTAATTTTCAACTTTCTTTTGAATTTCCATTTGATATTTCCAGAAAAAATAGAAATGCATGTGATATCCTTAAAGCATTGGAATTATTTCAATTTATTTATCTATATATTTTATAATTTATGAAAAGTACCAATTTTATAGCACGTTCCGAATCAATCGCCAGCTAAGCGAAAACTCAGGGTTGCTGAGATAATCCGCCGCTGGCGCCCAAGACCAAAAGGATGGCAACTCTGATGCCGACAAGCCGAGCCGCCCACACAGAGGATCCCTCGCAACCCCCGCCACCAACTCATGACACAACAGTCTCCGACGCCGCGAAAGGTCACCGGACCGAGGAAAGAACGTCAAGACGTTCGACACTCACTGAACAATCTCGACAACCTTCCGCAACCACGACGGCGCCCACCCCAAGACATGGGTGGGGAGCGATAATAGAAGACGTCTCCAACACTCGGCGCCAAAAGAGAGTCCTCTGTCAAAACTCGGCATAGGAAAGACAATCCTGAGGGGCGGCGATGACTCACCAGGTGTAGTAATCCCAGACCCCAATGACACAGATGCCGGTAACAGGACTCTTCACGGACCCAATGCCTGCGAAGATGGTGATCAACAAACGCCTGTCGCCCCCACGCATCTCCCGCAAAAAGGAAGTACAGCCAAGCGGTAAAGGATGAAGGGCAAGACGTAAGTGGCACACGCCTCAGCCCTACCCTTTAAGGACAACCCCCTTCGAAGTCAAGTCTGAACCGCCGCTCCGAACTTTGCCTGTACTTCTGACCAATTCTTCTTCAGCCGGAGTCCGGGCCCGAACCCCACCCCAAGGATGCGGACGGGTCCATCAGTCCAGCTGAAGTACGACGCCCTTCCAGGCACCTAACTGCAAGCCGGAAGACTTGTTCCGGTTAATCTTGGCCCCCGTCAAGTCGTACCGTTCAAGCGCCTTCTGCACCACCTTAATGTCGCTGCGGCACGACACGAAGATGGATACGTCATCGGCGTACGCAGAAAACCTAACTCCAGAACTACCAGGGAAAACGGCTATACCACGTAGGGCCGGACTGCACGTCCTGTCCTTAGCTGGCAAAGCATAAAGTAAGAGCGACAGTGGGCACCCCTGTCGAACCGAGCGAGTCAGCGCAAAAGCGTTCGACCGCCTTCCGTTCACCTGTACCACAGTACTGGGGGTGCGATACAGGAGGCTAATCCACCGGCAGAAGTCGGGTTCGAATCCGGCGGCCTGCAGGACAGCAGCCAGGTACTGATGGTCAACCCTGTCAAATGACTTGGACTGATCCAAATTGATCAGCGCGGCTCGCTTGTCGTATTTTACACCCTATATGATCGTGCGGATCAGATGCAGGTTGCTTTGAATTGTTCGTCCCCTCGCAGCACAAGTCTGCTCAGGTCCCAACAAGCTCGCGACAACTGACTGCAACCTCTCAGTCAGGATCTTGGCTAAAAGCTTTAACTCTCTGTTTAGCAGAGTTATGGTCCTGTAATCATCTAAAACCCCCCAACACCCTTGCCCTTTTTCAACAGCGTGATCACACCCCTGGAAATTCGGTTGGGGATGGACTCCTGCCGGAACCAGTTGTTGAACACCACTGTCAAAATCGGGACAAAGATGAGCAACAGCCTCAAGTACATTTCGTAGGGCAGACCATCAAGTCCCGGAGACTTGCCTCTGCCGATCTTTTTCAAGGCCAAGTGAACTTTGCCCTCCGTGATCTCACCCTCGCAGTTAGCTGCTTCAGTCGGCGAGAGCTGGGAAAAGTCAGCCAAATAGCTGCGAAACTCGTCGCCACTGAGACCAGGTTCCTTGGTAAAGCGGCTCTCAAAATACCGCTGAAACGCCTCGCACATGTCCTTGGTCGACCTCAGAGAGCGCCCCTCTGGGGTAATGACCTCGCGAATGTATCGATCGGAACTCGACGGATCTATTCCTTGCGCAATTCTGTGCCCATGTTCACCGCTTCGTTAGACATCTTGTATCTCTAGGAAATCCCTCCCCCCAGCCACCGCCCGGGACAGACTATCCTCTAGAGTCTTCACCTTTTTAGCCTTATCTAGAGCGAGTCGTTGGCTATATTCAGTGGTGAAGGACCTAATCTTTCAAATCTTCAAATCTCTCCCGCGACTTACTCCCATTAACTGCCACCCACTAATTCCTCTCCACTAATCTAGAAAGTCCCGCATGTCCAGTAAAGACATATTGAACTTCCAGTGTCCAGACATTCTATGCCTAGTACCTAACACAATCCAGGCACAGACGAGTCTATGATCTGAATAGTCTACTCGGTGGAACGTGGGACGGATTGTCCCAGGCTCCCAGTACCTACATCGGACGTAATTTGTCCTTCTGTGACAATACCGCCGACGTCTGTGGGAAAAGTTAATTTTATTACCCTATATAGAGAGGGGTGGAGAAGAACTGTAGCTCTCCCTGCACAATACTGAGACAACTTTCTCAGCTCCGGTGATTCTATCTGTACCATCCGGAGCTCCGGGAATGCGTTTTTGGCTTCTGCCAAATAGTCCTATACTTTGAGGTTTCCCCCGGGGGCGCCTGGAAAGTTCCTTGGATCCTCTGTTGACTCCCCATCAACAGAGGTGCACTTAAAAAGAGGCCTCAAGAGGGCCTTCCTCTGGGAGAAAAAGGTCCCTCTCAAGGAACTCACTGTTCACCATGCAGATCTTGTCAACTTTGAGTAGTTGCCTCTTCTTTTTTCCTTTGGATTGGTTGGGGGAGGGAGACGGGGTAAACGGAGCCCTAATAGGGGAAGAGTGGTGGCTCCTTGCCTTACCTTGCTGGAGATCTATTTCAGCTCTATCTGGTGAAGCAGGCGCGGATTGTGCTTTCTCCGACCTACTCCGGCCGGCTCACCTTTCTTTTTTTACTGTTGGTAATAAAGTCCTCTTCCTCCTCTTCGTCCTCAACCCCTTCCTCTTTCCTCTAATGATAAAGCTGGAGGCAGAGACATTTCCCCCACCTCCATATAGAGGGGGTCCAGTTGAGGCAACTTCTCCACCACTTGTCCAGGTTGGACCTCTTTTCCGGCCTGCTGTTGTTGCTGCACCAGCTGATCCTGTTTCTGCTGCACCGGCTGCTGCTCGCTGCTCACGCTGCTGCTCGCGTTGTTGATCCCGCAGTTTCTGTCGCTGCTCCCGCTGCTGCTGCACCTGTGGCTGTTGCTTCAGCTGCTTCTCCTTTTGCTTAGCAGCTCCTTTGCTGGGGACATCCGGCTTCTGTTGCTGTTTGGCGGCAACCTTGTCTGTCCAACAGGAGGTGCGACGACTCTCGACAACAACAAAAATGCTTCGGTCGCCACAGGAAATGATATTGGGTATCTCATTGAACTTTGGCCGGGTCAATGTCACCATAACTTCAACAACACTGGTGGCAATACCCGACTTACTTTTGATGGAAGATACCCCATCCACAGGCCCATAACCCGAAAAGAAGCCCCCCAGATGATCTTCTGTAATGTACATGGGCACACCATGTAAGGTAATCCTGTCTTACCTCTAACTTAGCTGCTCCCGCTGCTGCTGCACATGCTGCTGCACTTGCTGCTGTTGCTTCATCTGCTTCTCATTTTGCTTAGCAGCTCCTTTGCTGGGGACATCCGGCTTCTGTTGCTGTTTGGCGGCAACCTTGTCTGTCCAACAGGAGGTGCGACGACTCTCGACAACAACAAAAATGCTTCGGTCGCCACAGGAAATGATATTGGGTATCTCATTGAACTTTGGCCGGGTCAATGTCACCATAACTTCAACAACACTGGTGGCAATACCCGACTTACTTTTGATGGAAGATACTCCATCCACAGGCCCGTAATCCGAAAAGTAGCCCCCCAGATGATCTTCTGTAATGTACATGGGCACACCATGTAAGGTAATCCGGGTTTTTCGGGTGCCCATGTACTGTTTGCAGCCTCATTGTTTTGGTGGTGAGGGTGCTTCCAGCCAGTACTTTCGCTGCCTCTTCAGTTGCCAGCAGGATGACCCAGCAGGCTTTAGATCTTCGGGCCAAAACTATGGCCCCAATATTTAAAGCCTTTAGGGCTTCTTCCATTGCCACCCTGTTGACAACCATGAATTTCCTGGCCTTGACGGTCAACAGGGAGATTGTCCTAGTTGCCACTGTCTCCATAACAGAAAGCATTGGTAACAGTTCATTTTTGAGATGAACTCTTTGTATTCATTTCGGAGACTCCTGTAATATTCTGACCCTTTTTTGGACCTTTCCAGCACCCAAGCTGATGGTGCAGTCGACGTACTGGCCAATGACCCTTTTTCCTGGGTCACCTCCGCCATAGCGGAGGGTATTCACCACGCAATTCAGGAGACAAACAAACAGTTAAAATATACAAAAACAAAGCACAAAAAATAATGACAAATGTCCGACTTACTATTCTGACAGGTAGTTAATTACACAAAACGAGTTTTCGACTATCGTCCAGCCGACAGACGAAAAATGACAGGGTTGGAACTTAACACGTATATCCGCCGGCAAAGCAATGACAAAAGCCTGCATAGTAACGCGGAAAAGAGGTATTTATTGTACAAAAGTACAAATGTGCCACGTGGGCAAAATTGGGAAGGGTTGGGGGCTGGTCTTCAACCTGTCTTACCTCTAACTTAGCTAGCCTCATTTACTGACCCAATCTTCCAAAACATTGTCCCTTTCACCACAACATCTCATCCACACAACACTGCCAAACACACCACAATACCACATCCACTCAAGGAAATTCTACCTAAACCCCATGTATACAGATTTTGTGGAGGGCTGGGCTCAAACAATAAATCCCCAATGTTGTAACGCGGAAAAGATGACCGCTATCGAAGACACAATTTATGCGCGCCGATCTCGTCCAAAACGAGACGATATTCGCACACATGCAAATTTCTGCCGTATCAGACAGGCATAAAAAGCGAGATGCCAGAAGCACGACTCAGAAAGTTCGGATCATTTGGCGGACTTCGTGCAATAGATTTGGACGTACGAATTGACTGACTGACTGACTGTCGGAAGGACGAAGAGGAAGTCGAAGTAGGCCCGGCTGAGTTGGTGTCTGTTTTACGACTGCCCGGTGTACAGTCCCGCAATCCATTTCCTTGAGGCGACCGACGACGAAGGAAGAACAGCTGGTCTGCCGGCGAACGGCGCACTGCACTTTCTGACCCCGCTCTCGTCACTTTCTTCTTTTTGTTTACTACAGTGGTTATGGGTATATATAGAAAATAACAGTTTTTGTTAATACATAGTTTAAAACCGAATAGAATTGAATTTTCTTATTGGTGGTAATACGCCTCAAAATTGTCATGTTGATAAACTCTGAAAAAGAACCTACGATGTACAACGAAAAATTTACAATTGGAATTTACCTTAGCCCACCTTTTGATCTCAAACATGTTAACCAATAAAACTGCAAATATTTGAAACTTACTTCAAGAGTTAATATACTTTTTTTATTATTAAAGTTTAATCATTGCATACAATCATAGCTGTGAATAGGGTCCCCGAACCCCAGAATGAACATAAAGTTAATTTATGAAGTCTTTTCAAAAATGTGATACTCAAAGCCCCCCACCCCCAATTAATCTCCCGCCAGTGTATTATGCCTTTCATTTTGGGCTCAAATATTTCACTTCCTATAGGAAGTAGGCATATATAGTTAATTAAACTCTTGTTCTGGTAAAGACAATTCTTGTGTTGAAGCCAAATTGGTCAGATGCCTAAAATTCACCAAATTATCTTCTGTACTGCGGGTCTGAGTAAGTCGGCCCCTTCCAGTTATTAAAAAAAGTGGGGAGAGACTAAGTTTTAGACTTAGTCCATTCTTTCTTTACATGAAGCTGATCATACCATAAATTTCCAATTTTGAAATTCATTTTTATACCCGCACCTCAAAGTCGTTTAATGGGGGTCCAATTTTACAGTTTATCAAAACGAACATGATTGCTATTTTTCCGAAAGTTTTAAAAATTTTTTTTTTTTACTTTTGTTAATGTGTCAGAACAACTGCACAACATTTTAATAGTAAGCCTATCTTAACATTAATATTTTTTATTCATATACATTTCCTAATCTAAGCAAAACAGGGGACACATTCAAGTAAAAATAGATTCTTTAAAAGTCTAACACTAATCCACTTATTCGATTAAAATCAAATCTTTGAGACTTATTAATTAGTAGGATTTTTTAAATTAAAATACCAGTCTATATTTGGGGGAAGAAAATTTTTTCTTGGTTCGTACACCGTTCTATTAATTTGATTATATATATTTCCATGATGGCTTTTATCCTTCTATGTAGATTTTGATTTATTTGGAAAATATCCAGGAACTACGCAAACTGGAGTATTTATTTTGGATAAAAACCAGGAAAATGAAGTAATCTATCACCTGTTTTTATATTCATTTGATTAATTAGATATATTGATTATGAAAGAATGTTCATTTTATTTATATATATATATATATATATATATATATATATATATATATATATATATATAGAGAGAGAGAGAGAGAGAGAGAGAGAGAGAGATAGGTAGGTACCTCTACGAGATCGCTAAAAAAAGAGCATAGCAGGAAGAAAAAGACGCCAAACTTGACAAAACAAAATTTTATCGACTAAATGTTTGTTAAGAGGAAAGATCAAAGTATTTTGGGGCTATTTTTTTTTCTTACATTTTTTTAATCGTTCCTAGCACGTCCAAAATTTTCGTTAAAAATCTTGTTTTTTTTTTTTGAGTCAGCAAAATTGACCATTTTTTTTCCATTTTATACAAAAACTGGAATTCTCCCTTTGAAATTCTTTTAAATATCAATTATCATTTTTTCAAAACTTATTTTAAGAAAATCAGAAATCAAAATGTTTATTTAAAATATTTTGAACCAAGCTTAACTTAGCTTCTGCGCCGAAAAGATGTAATTTGAAAATAAAACAAAGCAGGTCATAAATTTTCGCGTCACTTGACAGGTGATGAATGACATATTGACGGATTTTTGTGTTCTTTCTTGTTCTTTCTCTTGTTGCTTTTGCGGTTTGCTTACACATTCGTCAAGTAAAAAAATGTACGAATTAATTTAGGCCATCAATACCGCGACAGTACTGTTGTTAGTTTATAATTTTGACAGCTGTTCACGGCCTACCATGTGTAAATAACCATTATTTTCACTGTTTAAAGAAAAAGTATTATTTTTACAAAATTCTGATAAATTACGAAATTTAAGGATTAATTATTTGAAAACGTTCTCCAGGACAGATATTAGATTTTTAAGAGATTTTGAACTTCAATATTTTCTTCTTTTTTTTTTTTGGTCTATAAATTGAAGAGTGACTATACCAATGTTAAAAATATCTAAAAACTAATTTAAATTATTTTTACGAAAATAAAACCAAAATTTAACTTAAAAGAAAAATTTAGATTATTAAAAATGCGTTCTGTGTATGTGATACCAATCTATATAAAATTTGTATGCCCTAAAAATATCAATCCATAGGTCATTCCGCCAAGGGAAACAACTCTTATGAGAACTAAAAAAGTTATTTACCTTGGATTATTTTCATTTTTAAGAAAAGGGAGAACAGAAATGAGTGACGCCTGTTGGCAAGTAAGAATTTAAATCTTTTATTTATATTCAATATTTATTGAGTTTTATACTTTTGTGGTTGAAATGTTTAAAAACTGTGGATTAGAATAATATTGACTAAATATGTAAATTTGGTAACAGATGATAACTATTCTTTACCTGTTAAATTATATAAACATAAATTTAGTGAATTACCGTATTTTCCGGCTTACAAGACACCCTTTTTTTCCAAGACGAATGTAAGGCAACGCCTAGGCTCAAGTAAGCTTGGTCGGTCATCTAATTGGCTTCACTGATTGGGACATGGTTTTGTATATTGATTCATTACACTATGATGTTAGCTATCTATCTAATTCAGCTTTTTATGATGTAACATCAGTACTTAGCTGTTACAAGTATTTCCAAGACTATATTATAAACCTTCCTGGAGCCGAGCTATAATCTTAAACATGTTCTGCTTATGAGCAGTGGTGGGAGCCTTTCTGCTTTTGTCTAGTATGCCACTGCCATACAAACAAAATCGGACGAGTGATTAAGGTAAACAATATGTGGTGCTAGTATATGAGGGATGCATGGTGAATGTGCTGTTGTGTGAGAATGACTTTTTCTTCTTAGAAATTTCTTTCCAATATTAGGGTGCGTCTTGTAAGCAGGCAAATACGGTACTATTTATTTTAATATTTTGCTCAACAATTTCTTTGTAATTTTTTTTTATCTTTTAATGTTTATAGGAGAAGAAAATCTCTTCCCTGAATCACCCATGGCTGTGCGTTTTTGTCTGTTGATAGCTGCTTCATGACGCATGTAACCACATCACACCTAAAAACGAGATAAATGCACATATTTTTAAATAACATGACTATCATTACTCACTATGTTTAATGATTAAACTGTTAATACAATGAAAAGAAGTAAACATAAAATGTTGCTTTTTGTAAACAAAGCCAGGAATCTGGTCAAAATATTTTTATTTATTGTATCTGAGATCAGGATTTTTTAAAAAAATTTGATTACAATTGTAGAATTCTAATTTTACAACATTACAAATTGCTAAAATAACTTGTTCAATTTTTGTACAAAAAGTGGATCACACCTAAGTTTCCTTAATTCTGTCATTGAACAATGTCCTCATTGGACAATAAATATTAAAATTAGTTCTCAATCAGCATAACTAAACATGTCAGGTTCCAGACTGAGTTTATGCAAAGACGCTTTCTGATTGTACCTTATTTACATTATTTGGACTATTGTGCTCATCTTTGTCGCCATATTTATTACAACGTTTCAAGTCATAGAAATCTGAAGTGAAATCTACATTGGCCAAATTGAAGAGAAACAAAACAGCAGAACCAGACAGGATGATAATATTTGATTTTGGAACTGTCGTTATTGCACTCAATTTGAAAGTTGGGGTTTGATATGATTAACAGAATATATTTTTTGAGGAAATTAGATATTTCTGTTAAAGTTAATTAAGTTTAGGTTCAAAATTGGATGATTGGAATTTCATTCTGGTGATCATTGAAAGATTTAAGGCTGTCAAAAAAAATCTTTTTCTTTATTGAAAACAAATGTGTAAATGTCATTTAATAAATCTTTTCCAATTGCAACATTAAACTCATTCTCAATAAATCAAAGAAACTCAAATATAAAATACTCAATTTCTAGAGGCAAAATTGATATTAAATACAATGTATTTAGGTTGTGATCAGCAATGAAAATCATTTCTTTTTTTCTCATATGGAATGTAGGTTTTGTTATTTTTTCAGTAAAAAAAAAAATTAGACTAATTCTCAAAGAAAAAAAAAACACATTATAAAATCTTATTTTAATCAACAGTAATGAAATAATTAGTTTTTGAATCTTGTCCCAGAATTTTTTTCAATGAGAATTATCAAAGTTCAAACAATTATAAACATTTGCTGTTATTTTTATTACATTCAATATTGAAATTTCAACCACTGTTTATTTGCAATGTAAAATTAATTAGTTATTTTGCATTTTTATACAACAGACTCAATTATCTGAAAAAGAAATTAAACATTTTGTATTTTCAAACTGACATTTCTTTAAAACATTGTGTGAGTTTCTTTCATTGAAATAAACAATTTCCATTTAGGTAAGTAATACTATTTCTTTCCTTCTCTTTTTTTTATTTCAAATTTAACTTTGAAATTTGATTAAAATAGGGTAATGTTTGCATTTGTCCTTGTTAATTTTATCCTTTTTTCTTTGTTTAATTTATGTCCTGATTTTCAAAATTTAAATTAATTAAAAAATATAAACTTACTTCTGGTAAATAATAATGTGATATTTTCCTTCATGTTTATCATGTATGCTAGATCTATTCTTAAACTTATACACATTTTGAAATTTCAGGTTCCCTTGAAGAAAAGGGAATCATTAAAAGCTCTGGGAGAGATAGAGAAAACAGGATCAAAAGGCAGTTTCCATCTTGGAATTATTGACAAAGATCCTGTCAAAAATATCAAAGTGCTGCAGAAGTGCAGACAGATTAGACAGGATGATTGAAAGATAGCAACAACAGGATTCTACAAACATTGCCTCTACAACTAAAATATTTTTCTACCAATGTCTTCCAGTGAAGAAACAACTGGTAGGTTGTTTTGTTTTACAGTTTAGCAACCCCCTCATGGGTAAATTAAAGTTGAGGCAACCTTATATTTCATAAAATTTAAATTTTGTTTCAATCATATGGTATCAAATATTTATTTACTTATTTATTTATTAATGCAATCTTATGGTTTCAGTTATTTTTCTTTCACAGTCCTATCGTAACAACTATTTTGATTGCTTTAGATATCAGTGTTTGGAAGGAAAATTAAAAACTCATAGTTGAATCCATTTTTTTTATCAAAGTTCAAAATTACCCTATGCAAAAGTATTGGATACATGATAATTTTTTCAAATTTCATATCAAAACTTTGTATTATAAAAGAGTTTAAATATTCAAATTTTCGATAGTATTGGAATGTTATCTCTGACCAATCAGAGAAGCACACAATTGTTTACAAGATAGTGCAACTAATCATCTGACTCTTTGATGTGCATTCTGCAATTCAAAGATTAAAAATGGCAAAAACTAAAGAATTATCCGGAGATATGCGAGATAGAATCATTGAATGTCACAAAGGAGGACAAGGTTACCAAAAAATTAGCGCATAAATTAATCTAGCACTAAGTACAGTAGGAAATATCATCAGAAAGTATAAGAAGTATTGCGACGGTACAGCAAACCTTCCAAGAAATGGAAGACCGAGAAAAATAAATGAGAGTACTTCAAGGTGGATCAGCAGAAATGTGCAAAAAAAAAAAAAAAACCCTTCATTACTCGTTCTGAAATTAAAACTGATCTTGAGGGTGCTGGAATTAATGTAAGTAAGGATACCATTAGCAGAGCTCTATATCATAGAGGCTTTCATTCAATATCACCAAGAAAAGTACCTTTACTGAAAACCAAACATGTCAAAGACCGATTAAAGTTTGTCGAAATTTATGAAAAGAAAGGTATACAGTTTTGGGAAAAGGTAATCTGGTCGGATGAAATGAAAGTTGAACTATTCAGAAGGAACACAGCGACAAGGGTTTGGCGAAAAAATGTCACTGCCTTCAACAAGCACAATACCATCCCACAGTTAAGTTTGAGGTGCTTCCATTATGATATGGGGATGCTTTTCATCCAAGGGCACCGGTGAGTTACAAGTTATCCATGTTAGAATGAATGGTAGCATGTACAGGGAGATTCTAGAGAAGAACCTTCAGAAATCTGCAACTTCTTTAGAACATGGTCGGAATTTCGTGCTTCAACACGACAATGATCCCAAACATACCGCAAAACTTACAAAGAAATGGTTTGAAAATAACGGTATTAGTACTCTCAATTGGCCAAGTCACTCTCCTGAATTGAATTCAATTGAGAATTTGTGGAATACTTTGAAGGTTAAAGTTCATAAGCGGAATCCACAAAATATCAAGCAATTAGAGGAATTATACAAGGAAGAATGGGGTAACGGTAGATCAGTGGGGAAAACTTGTAGGGTAATTTTGAACTTTGATAAAAAAATGGATTCAACCATGAGTTTTTAATTTTCCTTCCACATACAACTAAAATAACTTTACAAGATGTTACTTACCAAATATCAGGCAAAATGGCGAACATAAACTAGAGTTATAACAGAAAATAACATGTATCCAATACTTATGCGTGTCACTATATATATATATATATATATATATATATATATATATATTTGGCTGGCTCTTTAGGTTCATAGTTACATATATATATATATATATATATATATATATATATATATATATATATATATATGTAATGAAAAACAAACCACTTTAAGTTACCATTACGATAATTTATTTCACCCAAAATCCTTTTTTAAGGATTCAGGATCATCAGGTAAAACTTCCAACAACGAATTGAGAGGAAAAATGGGATTAGAAATTGGTGGGTAGTGTAATTTTTGTAATTTAATAGAGGGGGTTGAGAGTGGCAGTGAAACAGACAATATAAAGTATAGGGAGGGGTTAATTTTATTTCTCTCTTAAGTATGTTTTATATTGGAGTAGGAGGAGTGACAGAACCATGACCTATTTAGATGGTTAAGAAAACGGAAGTGAAATGTAGAAAATGTATACAAGTGAGTCTTATGGTAAAGAGAGAGATAGGGGGGAAAGGAGAGATGGAGTTGTTATAATTTTGTTTTAACAAAATTATTATGTAAAAGATAGCTTACAATGTTTGATAGAAAATTCATGTCTGAAAAAAAAATTGTTATTAACTTAAATCTTTAATTTTTTTAAGTAAATAGTTTCGGGACTAAATATAACTATTATTGCAATAAACATATTTATCTAGGACATAAAGAAATATTTAAAATTTTAATAGATTATTCACCCGACTAATTGTATTTCCACAATATATACAGAAAAAACAGTAACAATAACATCTATTTTAATATTTAAAATTAATTTATGAATGTAATTTTTATTTATTATATTGGTAAACTAAATTAAAGATTAGGTTTCATTATTTAATAGTATTTGAGGGTAATATTAATTTTAATTTATTCATATATGTCTCACAAATGTATTCATGTGAATCACTACATACATACGATCATTAACAAGTCCAAAAAACACATAGAAACACATGAGATAATTCACACAAAAATTCATTTATCCTCGTACATAAACTATATATACATTTTACAATCGTTATCTATATTTGAATATTTGAAATATATATAGATTTCAGTTTGATTCCATAGTTAAAATTTAATTTTAGGTGATTTCGGAAGTGTCTCATTTTAAAGGAATTTAGCTAATATTATTACAATTATTAATAGTTAAAGAATGGTATATTGAAATTTAAATTATCAATTAAATGGGTGTATAACAATGTAATATACAGGATGTAACTGAATAACCCCAGGAAATTAATGGAAGATGCGCACGTTAACGTTATTTTCTTACAATTTCATCTGAAAACAATAAATGAATCAACGTATGGAATAATATAATTGGAGAAAAGCGATTTAATTATAATTAAGGAGTAAAATAGAGAAACCCGAATGTTTCGAGAATATTTGGCTGGATTACAGGATGTAACTGAATAGACTACTGAGATTAATGGAAGATGCACACATTAAGGTTATTTTCTTACAATTTCGTCTGAAAACAATAGATGAATGAATGAATGGAATAATACATTTGGAGAAAAGCGATCTAATTATAATTAAGGAGAAAAATGGAGAAACGCGAATGTTTCGAGAATATTTTCCCGGATTGCAGGGATGTAAGTTAATAGCCTCCCGAGCTTAATAGAAATTACATACATTATGGTTATTTTCCCACAATTTCATCTGAAAACTATAGTTGAAGCAATGAATGGAATAATACAATTGGAGAAAAGCGATCTAAATAAAATTAAGGATTAAAATAGAGAAACTCGAAAGTTTCGAGAATATTTTGCTGGATTGCAGGATATAAGTGAATAGTCTCCTCAGATTAATGGAAGATTCACACGTTAAGGTTATTTTCATACACTTCCATCTGAAAACAATAAATGAAACAATGAATGGAATAATACAATTGGAGAAAAGCGATCTAATTATAATTAACGAGGAAAATAGAGAAACGCGAAAGTTTCGAGAATATTTTGCCGCATTACAGGATGTAACTGAATAGACTCCTGAGATTAATGGAAGATGCACACATTAAGTTTATTTTCTTAAAATTTCATCTGAAAACAATAGATGAATCAATGAATGGAATAATACAATTGGAGAAACGCGATATAATTATAATTAAGGAGTAAAATAGAGAAACGCGAAAGTTTCGAGAATATTTTGCCGTATTACAGGATGTAAGTGAATAGCCTCCTCCGATTAATGGAAGATGCACACGTTAAGGTTATTTTCTTAGACTTTTATCTGAAAACAATAGATGAATCAATGAATGGAATAATACAATTGGAGAAAAGCGATCTAATTATAATTAATGAGTAAAATAGAGAAAAGCGAATGTTTTCTAAATATTTTAACGGATTACAGGATGTAACTGAATAGCCTCCTGAGATTAATGGAAGATGCACTCGTTAAGTTTATTTTCTTTCAATTTCAACTGGAAACAATAGATGAATCAATGAATGGGATAAAAAATTGGAGAAAAGCGATCTAATTATAATTAATGGGTAAAATAGAGAAAAGCGAATGTTTTCTAAATATTTTGCCGGATTACAGGATGTAACTGAATAGCCTCTTGAGATTAATGGAAGATGCACACGTTAAGTTTTGTTTCTTTCAATTTCATCTGAAAACATTTGGAATAAATCGATCTAATTATAATTAAGGAGTAAAATAGAGAAACGCGAATGTTTCGAGAATATTTTGCCGGATTACAGGGTGTAACTAAATAGACTCCTGAGATTAATGGAAGATGCGCACGTTAAGGTTATTTTCCAACAATTTCCTCTCAAAAAATCGATGAATCAATGAATGGAATATTACAATTGGAGAAAATCGATCTAATTATAATTAAGGAGGAAAATAGAGAACCGCGAATGTTTCGAGAATATTTTTCCGGATTACAGGATGTAACTGAATAGCCTTCTGAGATTAATGGAAGATGCACACATTAAGGTTATTTTCTTACAATTTCATCTGAAAACAATTGATGAATCAGTGAATGGAATAATACAATTGGAGAAAAGCGATCTAATTATAATTAAGGAGTAAAATAGAGAAACGCGAATGTTTCGAGAATATTTTGCCGGATTACAGTATGTAAGTGAATAGCCTTTTGAGATTAATGGAAGATGCATACATTAAGGTGATTTTACCACAATTTCATCTGAAAACAATAGATGACCAATGACTGGAATAATACATTTGGAGAAAAACGATCTAATTATAATTAAGGTGTAAAATAGAGAAACGTGAAATTTTCGTGAATATTTTGCCGGATTACAGGATGTAAGTGAATAGACTCCTCAGATTGATGGAAGATGCATGCATTAAGTTTATTTTCCCACAATTTCATTTGAAACATTTCAGTTGGTGTACCACCCAAATCCTCTTTGACAATGTTTCTGATTGATAAAAGCACCAAGGGTAAGTTTTCTAGCCAATTAGTTTTGTTTTGTTTCATTGCTAGAGCTGTCCTCAACTGTCTGTGGAAACGTTCGACCCTCCCGTTTGCACACGGATGGTAAGTTTTTATTCGTCAAGTTCCGGGTGGGTGATTGAACTCTCTAAATAATGTACAATGGAACTGAGCTCCTCTGTCTTTTGTGATTACTGAAGGTACACCAAATATTGCGATCCATTCAGTAAGGATAGTTTTAGCTATTGTTATGGCTGTAATATCTTTGATTGCCATTGCAGCAGGCCAGCGAGTAAGCCTATCTATGATAGTAAGGATATATGTATATCCTTGAGAACACGGTAAATGTCCTACAATATCAACATGTATGTTCGTGAATCTTGCATCAGTTGTGCTGAATGTGCATGCGGGTGATTTGGTGTGCTTATTTATCTTGTTCTTCTGGCATGATAAACAAGATTTTTTCCAGTTTCTTACGTCATTTGACATATTTAGCCAAACAAAACGTTCAGTAATTAACTTCAAAGTCGCACTCATTCCTGGGTGAGACAATGTATGAAAGTCCTTGAATACTTTCTGTCAAGTTTGGTGGTATGTAAGCTCGTGGTTGAGTTTGTGAAATGTCATAATAAAATCCCAGAATGGAACAGGTAGTTCAACTAATTTTAGCGATGTACTTTGCTGTACTTCTTGTAGTATATTGTATGTGGTTTTTTCTTTGGCGATTAATTCGAGGTTCAAAGAACTAAAATCTAAAGAAGCAATTGTGGCACGGGATAATGCATCTGCCACTATGTTTTCTTGACCTGTCACATATCTGATATCTGAGGAGAATTGGGAAATATCATCTAGGTGTCTGATTTTCCGACGATTATATTTGTTAGTATGTGTGTGTAATGCTCTGTTGTGAGGGTAAGCTTAATTTTCTCGCTATCATTGATGTAATTCTGCTTAGTAAAGTTAGCTAAAGCTGTTTTGGCATTGTTGAATGCTTCGAGAGTGTTTTCCTGTAACATAATCTTTTTGTTCTTGTTCTTAGTAGGTTTGTCAAAGGTGACACTACCGCTGAACAATTGCGTATAAATCTCCTGTAATAATTGATAAGGCTTATAAATCTTCGCAATTGTCTTAGTGACGTTGCTTGCAGAAAATTAGTAATTGCTTCTAATTTGTCTGGTAAAGGTGAAATACCTTCGTGGTCAATTTCATGTCTGAGGATATTTATTTTTGGTTCTCCAAAAACACACATGTGGACATAGATTTTGAGTCCAAAATACGAAATTCTTTGGAAAGCTTGTTCCGAATGCAGTTTGTGTTCTTTTCGGTTTTGGTTGGCGATTAAAACATCGTCTATGTAGACATATATGAAAGGTAAACCTCTAAATACTTCGTCGATTAGTCTCTGGAAGGTAAGAGCGGCATTATGTAACCCAAAAGGCATTCGCACGAACTCGGATAATCCGAAAGTGGTCCTCTATTTTTTAAGCCTTACTTTTAATTAGAAAGCTTCTGTTCGATTGTATCATTCCATTTATATATTAATCCATTGTTTTCAGATAAAACTGTAGGAAAATAACATTCCTGTAGGTATCTTCTATTAATCGCAGGAGGGCATTAACTTACATCCTGAAATCTGTCAAAATATTATCGAAAAATTGACATTACTCTTCTTTACTCCTCCCTTATCATTAGAAATTTTTTCTTCGTTTCGATTATTCCATTTATTGCTTCATCTATTGTTTTCAGATGAAATTGTAGGAAAACAACCTTAATAGATGCATCCATTAATCTCAGGAGACTATCAAATTATATCTTGCAATCGGGCAAAATATTCTCGAAACGATCACATTTCTCTATTTTAGTAATCATTTATAATTAGATCGCTTTTCTTCGATTGTATTATTCCATTTATTGCTTCAACGACTGGTTTCAGATGAAATTGTAGGAAAATAGCCTTGATGTGTGACTCTTTCATTAATCTCAGGAGGCTATTAATTTACATCCTGCAATCCGGCAAAATATTATCGATATATTATATTATATTATTTCACGCCTTAATTATAAATAGATAGCTTTTCTTCGATTGTATCATTCCATTTATTGCTTCATCTATTGTTTTCAGATGAAATTGTAGGAATATAACCTTAATGTGTGCATCTTCCATTAATCTCAGGAGGCTATTCACTTACACCCTGTAATCCTGCAAAATATTCTCGAAAATTTCATGTTTCTCTATTTTGCTCCTTAGTTATAATTAGATCGTTTTCTTCAATTTTATTATTGCATTCATTGCTTCATCTATTGTTTTCAGATGAAATTGTGTGAAAATAAACTTAATGTATGCATCTTCCATTAATCGCAGGAGGCTATTCACTTACATCCGGTAATCCAGCAATATGTTCTGGAAAATTTCACGTTTCTCTATTTTACTAGATAATTATAATTAGTTCGCTTTTCACAAATTGTATTATTCCATTCATAGCTTCATCTATTGTTTTCAGATGAAATTGTGGGAAAATAACCTTAATGTATGCATCTTCCATCAATCTCAAGAGGCTATACACTTACATCCTGTAATCCAGCAAAATATTCAGGAAAATTTCGCGTTTCTCAATTTTACTCCTTAATTATAATTAGATCGCTTTTCTCGAATTTTCTTATTCCATTCATTGCTTCATCCTTTTTTTACAAATGAAATTGTGGGAAAATAACCTTAATGTATGCATCTTCTATTCATCTCAGGAGGATAATCACTTACATCCTGTAATCCTGCAAAATATTCTCAAAAATTACGTGTGTCTCTATTTTACAACTTAATTATAATTAGAAAGTTTTCATCCAATTGTATTATTCCATTCATTGCTTCATCTACTTTTTTCAGAAGAAATTGTGGGAAAATAAGCTGAATGTATGCATCTATCAATAATCTCATGAGGCTATTCATTTACATCCTGTAATCCTGCAAAATATTCTCGAAAATTTCGTGTTTCTCTATATTATTCCTTAATTATAATTAGATCGCATTTCTCCAATTGTATTATCCAATTCATTGCTTCATCTATTGTTTTCAGAAGAAACTTTGGGAAAATAATATTAATGTATGCATCTTTCAATAATCTCATGAGGCTATTCGCTTTCATCCTGTAATCCTGCAAAATATTCTCGAAAATTTCGTGTTTCTCTATTTTACTCGGTAATAGTTTTTATCCAATTGCTTTATTTCATTCAATACTTCATCTATTGTTTTCAGATGTAATTGTTGGCAAATATCTTTAATGTATGCATCTTCCATTAATCTCAGGAGGCTATTCACTTACATCCTGTAATCCGGCAAAATATACTGGAAAATTTCACGTTTCTCTATTTTATACCTTAATGATAATTAGATTGCTTTTCTCCAATTGTATTATTCCATTCGTTAATTCATCGATTTTTTTCTGATGAAATTGTAAGAAAATAACCTTAATGTGTGCATCTACCATTAATCTCAGAAGGCTATTCAGTTACATCCTGTAATCCGGCAAAATATTCTCGAAAATTTCAAGTTTCTGTATTTTGCACCTTAATTATAATTAGGTCGCTTTTCTCAAATTGTACTATTCCATTCATTGCTTCATCTATTTTTATCGGATAAATTTGTGTGAAAATAACCTTAATGTATGCTTCATCCATTAATCTCAGGAGGCTATTCACTTACATCCTGTTATCCGGCAAAATTTTATCGAAAATTTCGTGTTTCTCTATTTTACTTTTAAATTATAATTAGGACGCTTTTCTCCGAATGTATTATTCCATTCATTACTTCATCCAAAAATTACAGATGAAATTGTGGGAAAATAACCATAATGTATGTATCTTCCGTTCATCTCAGGTGTCTATTCACTTAAAACCTGTAATCCGGCAATATATTCTCGAAAATTTTGCGTCTCTCTGTTTTACTCCTTAATTATAATTACGACGCTTTTCTCCGATTTTATTATACCATTCATTGCTTCATCTATTGTTTTCAGATGAAATTGTGGGAAAATAACCTTAAGGTGTGCATCTCTATTAATCTCAGGTGGCTATTAACTTACATCCTGTAACCTGGCAAAATGTTCTCGAAAATTTCACGTTTCTCTATTTCACACCTTAATTATAGTTAGATCGCTTTTCTCAAATTTTGTTATTCCATTCATTGTTTCATCTATTGTTTTCAGAAGAAATTGTGGGAAAATAACCTTAATGTATGCATCTTCCATTAATCTCAACAGTCAATTCACTTACATCCTGTAATACGGGAAAATATTCTCGAAACTTTTGCGTTTCTCTATTTTACTCCTTAATTATTATTAGATCGATATTCTCCAATTGTATTATTCCATTCATTGCTTCATCTATTGTTTTCAGATGAAATTGTGGGAAAATAACCTTAATGAATGCATCTTCCATTAATCTCAGGTGGCTATTCACTTACATCCTGTAATCCAACAAAATATTCCCGAAACGTTCGCGTTTCTCTATTTTACTCCTTAATTATAATTAGATAGCTGTTCTCCATTTCTAATATTCCATGCATTACTTCATCCATAGTTTTCAGATGAAATTGTGAGAAATTAACCTTAATGAATGCATCTTCCATTAATCTCAGGTGGCTATTCACTTACATCCTGTAATCCAGCAAAATATTCCCGAAACGTTCGCGTTTCTCTATTTTACTCCTTAATTATAATTAGATAGCTTTTCTCCATTTCTAATATTCCATGCATTACTTCATCCATAGTTTTCAGGTGAAATTGTGGGAAAATAACCTTCATGAATGCATCTTCCATTAATCTCAGGTGGCTATTCACTTACATCCTGTAATCCAGCAAAATAATCCCGAAACTTTCGCGTTTCTCTATTTTACTCCTTAATTATAATTAGATCGCTTTTCTCCATTTCTAATATTCCATGCATTACTTCATCCAAAGTTTTCAGATGAAATTGTGGGAAAATAACCTTAATGAATGCATCTTCCATTAATCTCAGGTGGATATTCACTTGCATCCTGTAATCCAGCAAAATAATCCCGAAACTTTCGCGTTTCTCTATTTAACTCCTTAATTATAATTAGATCGCTTTTCTCCATTTCTAATATTCCATGCATTACATCATCCATAGCTTTCAGATGAAATTGTGGGAAAATAACCTTAATGAATGCATCTTCCATTAATCTCAGGTGGCTATTCACTTACATCCTGTAATCCAGCAAAATAATCCCGAAACTTTCGCGTTTCTCTATTTTATTCCTTAATTATAATTAGATCGCTTTTCTCCATTTCTAATATTCCATGCATTACTTCATCCATAGTTTTCAGATGAAATTGTGGGAAAATAACCTTAATGAATGCATCTTCCATTAATCTCAGGTGGCTATTCACTTACATCCTGTAATCCAGCAAAATAATCCCGAAACTTTCGCGTTTCTCTATTTTACTCCTTAATTATAATTAGATCGCTTTTCTCCATTTCTAATATTCCATGCATTACTTCATCCATAGTTTTCAGATGAAATTGTGGGAAAATAACCTTAATGAATGCATCTTCCCTTAATCTCAGGTGGCTATTCACTTACATCCTGTAATCCAGCAAAATAATCCCGAAACTTTCGCGTTTCTCTATTTTACTCCTTAATTATAATTAGATCGCTTTTCTCCATTTCTACTATTCCATGCATTACTTCATCCATAGTTTTCAGATGAAATTGTGGGAAAATAACCTTAATGAATGCATCTTCCATTAATCTCAGGTGGCTATTCACTTACATCCTGTAATCCAGCAAAATAATCCCGAAACTTTCGCGTTTCTCTATTTTACTCCTTAATTATAATTAGATCGCTTTTCTCCATTTCTAATATTCCATGCATTACTTCATCCATAGTTTTCAGATGAAATTGTGGGAAAATAACCTTAATGAATGCATCTCCCATTAATCTCAGGTGGCTATTCACTTACATCCTGTAATCCAGCAAAATAATCCCGAAACTTTCGCGTTTCTCTATTTTACTCCTTAATTATAATTAGATCGCTTTTCTCCATTTCTAATATTCCATGCATTACTTCATCCATAGTTTTCAGATGAAATTGTGGGAAAATAACCTTAATGAATGCATCTTCCCTTAATCTCAGGTGGCTATTCACTTACATCCTGTAATCCAGCAAAATATTCCCGAAACTTTCGCGTTTCTCTATTTTACTCCTTAATTATAATTAGATCGCTTTTCTCCATTTCTAATATTCCATGCATTACTTCATCCATAGTTTTCAGATGAAATTGTGGGAAAATAACCTTAATGAATGCATCTTCCATTAATCTCAGGTGGCTATTCACTTACATCCTGTAATCCAGCAAAATAATCCCGAAACTTTCGCGTTTCTCTATTTTACTCCTTAATTATAATTAGATCGCTTTTCTCCATTTCTAATATTCCATGCATTATTTCATCGATAGTTTTCAGATGAAATTGTGGGAAAATAACCTTAATGAATGCATCTTCCATTAATCTCAGGTGGCTATTCACTTACATCCTGTTATCCAGCAAAATATTCCCGAAACTTTCGCGTTTCTCTATTTTACTCCTTCATTATAATTAGATCGCTTTTCTAATATTCCATGCATTACTTCATCCATAGTTTTCAGATGAAATTGTGGGAAAATAACCTTAATGAATGCATCTTCCATTAATCTCAGGTGGCTATTCACTTACATCCTGTAATCCAGCAAAATAATCACGAAACTTTCGCGTTTCTCTAATTTACTCCTTAATTATAATTAGATCGCTTTTCTCCATTTCTAATATTCCATGCATTACTTCATCCATAGTTTTCAGATGAAATTGTGGGAAAATAACCTTAATGAATGCATCTTCCATTAATCTCAGGTGGCTATTCACTTACATCCTTTAATCCAGCAAAATAATCACGAAACTTTCGCGTTTCTCTATTTTACTCCTTAATTGTAATTAGATCGCTTTTCTCCATTTCTAATATTCCATGCATTACTTCATCCATAGTTTTCAGATGAAATTGTGGGAAAATAACCTTAATGAATGCATCTTCCATTAATCTCAGGTGGCTATTCACTTACATCCTGTAATCCAGCAAAATATTCCCGAAACTTTCGCGTTTCTCTAATTTACTCCTTAATTATAATTAGATCGCTTTTCTCCATTTCTAATATTCCATGCATTACTTCATCCATAGTTTTCAGATGAAATTGTGGGAAAATAACCTTAATGAATGCATCTTCCATTAATCTCAGGTGGCTATTCACTTACATCCTGTAATCCAGCAAAATAATCCCGAAACTTTCGCGTTTCTCTATTTTACTCCTTAATTATAATTAGATCGCTTTTCTCCATTTCTAATATTCCATGCATTACTTCATCCATAGTTTTCAGATGAAATTGTGGGAAAATAACCTTAATGAATGCATCTTCCATTAATCTCAGGTGGCTATTCACTTACATCCTGTTATCCAGCAAAATATTCCCGAAACTTTCGCGTTTCTCTATTTTACTCCTTAATTATAATTAGATCGCTTTTCTCCATTTCCAATATTCCATGCATTACTTCATCCATAGTTTTCAGATGAAATTGTGGGAAAATAACCTTAATGAATGCATCTTCCATTAATCTCAGGTGGCTATTCACTTACATCCTGTAATCCAGCAAAATAATCACGAAACTTTCGCGTTTCTCTATTTTACTCCTTAATTATAATTAGATCGCTTTTCTCCATTTCTAATATTCCATGCATTACTTCATCCATAGTTTTCAGATGAAATTGTGGGAAAATAACCTTAATGAATGCATCTTCCATTAATCTCAGGTGGCTATTCACTTACATCCTGTAATCCAGCAAAATAATCCCGAAACTTTCGCGTTTCTCTATTTTACTCCTTAATTATAATTAGATCGCTTTTCTCCATTTCTAATATTCCATGCATTACTTCATCCATAGTTTTCAGATGAAATTGTGGGAAAATAACCTTAATGAATGCATCTTCCATTAATCTCAGGTGGCTATTCACTTACATCCTGTAATCCAGCAAAATATTCCCGAAACGTTCGCGTTTCTCTATTTTACTCCTTAATTATAATTAGATCGCTTTTCTCCATTTCTAATATTCCATGCATTACTTCATCCATAGTTTTCAGATGAAATTGTGGGAAAATAACCTTAATGAATGCATCTTTCATTAATCTCAGATGGCTATTCACTTACATCCTGTAATCCAGCAAAATATTCCCGAAACGTTCGCGTTTCTCTATTTTACTCCTTAATTATAATTAGATCGCTTTTCTCCATTTCTAATATTCCATGCATTACTTCATCCATAGTTTTCAGATGAAATTGTGGGAAAATAACCTTAATGAATGCATCTTCCATTAATCTCAGGTGGCTATTCACATACATCCTGTAATACAGGAAAATAATCCCGAAACTTTCGCGTTTCTCTATTTTACTCCTTAATTATAATTAGATCGCTTTTCTCCATTTCTAATATTCCATGCATTACTTCATCCATAGTTTTCAGATGAAATTGTGGGAAAATAACCTTAATGAATGCATCTTCCATTAATCTCAGGTGGCTATTCACTTACATCCTGTAATCCAGCAAAATAATCCCGAAACTTTCGCGTTTCTCTATTTTACTCCTTAATTATAATTAGATCGCTTTTCTCCATTTCTAATATTCCATGCATTACTTCATCCATAGTTTTCAGATGAAATTGTGGGAAAATAACCTTAATGAATGCATCTTCCATTAATCTCAGGTGGCTATTCACTTACATCCTGTAATCCAGCAAAATAATCCCGAAACTTTCGCGTTTCTCTATTTTACTCCTTAATTATAATTAGCTCGCTTTTCTCCATTTCTAATATTCCATGCATTACTTCATCCATAGTTTTCAGATGAAATTATGGGAAAATAACCTTAATGAATGCATCTTCCATTAATCTCAGGTGGCTATTCACTTACATCCTGTAATCCAGCAAAATATTCCCGAAACGTTCGCGTTTCTCTATTTTACTCCTTAATTATAATTAGATCGCTTTTCTCCATTTCTAATATTCCATGCATTACTTCATCCATAGTTTTCAGATGAAATTGTGGGAAAATAACCTTAATGAATGCATCTTCCATTAATCTCAGGTGGCTATTCACTTACATCCTGTAATCCAGCAAAATAATCCCGAAATTTCGCGTTTCTCTATATTACTCCTTAATTATAATTAGATTGCTTTTCTACATTTCTAATATTCCATGCATTACTTCATCCATAGTTTTCAGATGAAATTGTGGGAAAATAACCTTAATGTATGCATCTTCCATTAATCTCAGGTGGCTATTCACTTACATCCTGCAATCCAGCAAAATAATCCCGAAACTTTCGCGTTTCTCTATTTTACTCCTTAATTATAATTAGATCGCTTTTCTACATTTCTAATATTCCATGCATTACTTCATCCATAGTTTTCAGATGAAATTGTGGGAAAATAACCTTAATGTATGCATCTTCCATTAATCTCAGGTGGCTATTCACTTACATCCTGTAATCCAGCAAAATATTCCCGAAACTTTCGCGTTTCTCTATTTTACTCCTTAATTATAATTAGGTCGCTTTTCTCCATTTCTAATATTCCATGCATTACTTCATCCATAGTTTTCAGATGAAATTGTGGGAAAATAACCTTAATGAATGCATCTTCCATTAATCTCAGGTGGCTATTCACTTACATCCTGTAATCAAGCACAATAATCCCGAAACTTTCGCGTTTCTCTATTTTTCTCCTTAATTATAATTAGATCACTTTTCTCCATTTCTAATATTCCATGCATTACTTCATCCATAGTTTTCAGATGAAATTGTGGGAAAATAACCTTAATGAATGCATCTTCCATTAATCTCAGGTGGCTATTCACTTACATCCTGTAATCCAGCAAAATAATCCCGAAACTTTCGCGTTTCTCTATTTTACTCCTTAATTATAATTAGATCGCTTTTCTACATTTCTAATATTCCATGCATTACTTCATCCATAGTTTTCAGATGAAATTGTGGGAAAATAACCTTAATGTATGCATCATCCATTAATCTCAGGTGGCTATTCACTTACATCCTGTAATCCAGCAAAATATTCCCGAAACTTTCGCGTTTCTCTATTTTACTCCTTAATTATAATTAGATCGCTTTTCTCCATTTCTAATATTCCATGCATTACTTCATCCATAGTTTTCAGATGAAATTGTGGGAAAATAACCTTAATGAATGCATCTTCCATTAATCTCAGGTGGCTATTCACTTACATCCTGTAATCCAGCAAAATAATCCCGAAACTTTCGCGTTTCTCTATTTTACTCCTTAATTATAATTAGGTCGCTTTTCTCCATTTCTAATATTCCATGCATTACTTCATCCATAGTTTTCAGATGAAATTGTGGGAAAATAACCTTAATGAATGCATCTTCCATTAATCTCAGGTGGCTATTCACTTACATCCTGTAATCCAGCAGAATAATCCCGAAACTTTCGCGTTTCTCTATTTTACTCCTTAATTATAATTAGGTCGTTTTTCTCCATTTCTAATATTCCATGCATTACTTCATCCATAGTTTTCAGATGAAATTGTGGGAAAATAACCTTAATGAATGCATCTTCCATTAATCTCAGGTGGCTATTCACTTACATCCTGTAATCCAGCAAAATATTCCCGAAACGTTCGCGTTTCTCTATTTTACTCCTTAATTATAATTAGATCGCTTTTCTCCATTTCTAATATTCCATGCATTACTTCATCCATAGTTTTCAGATGAAATTGTGGGAAAATAACCTTAATGAATGCATCTTCCATTAATCTCAGGTGGCTATTCACTTACATCCTGTAATCCAGCAAAATATTCCCGAAACTTTCGCGTTTCTCTATTTTACTCCTTAATTATAATTAGGTCGCTTTTCTCCATTTCTAATATTCCATGCATTACTTCATCCATAGTTTTCAGATGAAATTGTGGGAAAATAACCTTAATGAATGCATCTTCCATTAATCTCAGGTGGCTATTCACTTACATCCTGTAATCCAGCAAAATATTCCCGAAACGTTCGCGTTTCTCTATTTTACTCCTTAATTATAATTAGATCGCTTTTCTCCATTTCTAATATTCCATGCATTACTTCATCCATAGTTTTCAGATGAAATTGTGGGAAAATAACCTTAATGAATGCATCTTCCATTAATCTCAGGTGGCTATTCACTTACATCCTGTAATCCAGCAAAATATTCCCGAAACTTTCGCGTTTCTCTATTTTACTCCTTAATTATAATTAGGTCGCTTTTCTCCATTTCTAATATTCCATGCATTACTTCATCCATAGTTTTCAGATGAAATTGTGGGAAAATAACCTTAATGTATGCATCTTCCATTAATCTCAGGTGGCTATTCACTTACATCCTGTAATCCAGCAAAATAATCCCGAAACTTTCGCGTTTCTCTATTTTACTCCTTAATTATAATTAGATCGCTTTTCTCCATTTCTAATATTCCATGCATTACTTCATCCATAGTTTTCAGATGAAATTGTGGGAAAATAACCTTAATGAATGCATCTTCCATTAATCTCAGGTGGCTATTCACTTACATCCTGTAATCCAGCAAAATATTCCCGAAACTTTCGCGTTTCTCTATTTTACTCCTTAATTATAATTAGATCGCTTTTCTCCATTTCTAATATTCCATGCATTACTTCATCCATAGTTTTCAGATGAAATTGTGGGAAAATAACCTTAATGAATGCATCTTTCATTAATCTCAGATGGCTATTCACTTACATCCTGTAATCCAGCAAAATATTCCCGAAACGTTCGCGTTTCTCTATTTTACTCCTTAATTATAATTAGATCGCTTTTCTCCATTTCTAATATTCCATGCATTACTTCATCCATAGTTTTCAGATGAAATTGTGGGAAAATAACCTTAATGAATGCATCTTCCATTAATCTCAGGTGGCTATTCACATACATCCTGTAATACAGCAAAATAATCCCGAAATTTCGCGTTTCTCTATTTTACTCCTTAATTATAATTAGATCGCTTTTCTCCATTTCTAATATTCCATGCATTACTTCATCCATAGTTTTCAGATGAAATTGTGGGAAAATAACCTTAATGAATGCATCTTCCATTAATCTCAGGTGGCTATTCACTTACATCCTGTAATCCAGCAAAATAATCCCGAAACTTTCGCGTTTCTCTATTTTACTCCTTAATTATAATTAGATCGCTTTTCTCCATTTCTAATATTCCATGCATTACTTCATCCATAGTTTTCAGATGAAATTGTGGGAAAATAACCTTAATGAATGCATCTTCCATTAATCTCAGGTGGCTATTCACTTACATCCTGTAATCCAGCAAAATAATCCCGAAACTTTCGCGTTTCTCTATTTTACTCCTTAATTATAATTAGATCGCTTTTCTCCATTTCTAATATTCCATGCATTACTTCATCCATAGTTTTCAGATGAAATTGTGGGAAAATAACCTTAATGAATGCATCTTCCATTAATCTCAGGTGGCTATTCACTTACATCCTGTAATCCAGCAAAATATTCCCGAAACGTTCGCGTTTCTCTATTTTACTCCTTAATTATAATTAGATCGCTTTTCTCCATTTCTAATATTCCATGCATTACTTCATCCATAGTTTTCAGATGAAATTGTGGGAAAATAACCTTAATGAATGCATCTTCCATTAATCTCAGGTGGCTATTCACTTACATCCTGTAATCCAGCAAAATAATCCCGAAACTTTCGCGTTTCTCTATTTTACTCCTTAATTATAATTAGATCGCTTTTCTCCATTTCTAATATTCCATGCATTACTTCATCCATAGTTTTCAGATGAAATTGTGGGAAAATAACCTTAATGAATGCATCTTCCATTAATCTCAGGTGGCTATTCACTTACATCCTGTAATCCAGCAAAATAATCCCGAAATTTCGCGTTTCTCTATATTACTCCTTAATTATAATTAGATTGCTTTTCTACATTTCTAATATTCCATGCATTACTTCATCCATAGTTTTCAGATGAAATTGTGGGAAAATAACCTTAATGTATGCATCTTCCATTAATCTCAGGTGGCTATTCACTTACATCCTGTAATCCAGCAAAATAATCCCGAAACTTTCGCGTTTCTCTATTTTACTCCTTAATTATAATTAGATCGCTTTTCTACATTTCTAATATTCCATGCATTACTTCATCCATAGTTTTCAGATGAAATTGTGGGAAAATAACCTTAATGTATGCATCTTCCATTAATCTCAGGTGGCTATTCACTTACATCCTGTAATCCAGCAAAATATTCCCGAAACTTTCGCGTTTCTCTATTTTACTCCTTAATTATAATTAGGTCGCTTTTCTCCATTTCTAATATTCCATGCATTACTTCATCCATAGTTTTCAGATGAAATTGTGGGAAAATAACCTTAATGAATGCATCTTCCATTAATCTCAGGTGGCTATTCACTTACATCCTGTAATCCAGCACAATAATCCCGAAACTTTCGCGTTTCTCTATTTTTCTCCTTAATTATAATTAGATCGCTTTTCTCCATTTCTAATATTCCATGCATTACTTCATCCATAGTTTTCAGATGAAATTGTGGGAAAATAACCTTAATGAATGCATCTTCCATTAATCTCAGGTGGCTATTCACTTACATCCTGTAATCCAGCAAAATAATCCCGAAACTTTCGCGTTTCTCTATTTTACTCCTTAATTATAATTAGATCGCTTTTCTCCATTTCTAATATTCCATGCATTACTTCATCCATAGTTTTCAGATGAAATTGTGGGAAAATAACCTTAATGAATGCATCTTCCATTAATCTCAGGTGGCTATTCACTTACATCCTGTAATCCAGCAAAACAATCCCGAAACTTTCGCGTTTCTCTATTTTACTCCTTAATTATAATTAGATCGCTTTTCTCCATTTCTAATATTCCATGCATTACTTCATCCATAGTTTTCAGATGAAATTGTGGGAAAATAACCTTAATGTATGCATCATCCATTAATCTCAGGTGGCTATTCACTTACATCCTGTAATCCAGCAAAATATTCCCGAAACTTTCGCGTTTCTCTATTTTACTCCTTAATTATAATTAGATCGCTTTTCTCCATTTCTAATATTCCATGCATTACTTCATCCATAGTTTTCAGATGAAATTGTGGGAAAATAACCTTAATGAATGCATCTTCCATTAATCTCAGGTGGCTATTCACTTACATCCTGTAATCCAGCAAAATATTCCCGAAACGTTCGCGTTTCTCTATTTTACTCCTTAATTATAATTAGATCGCTTTTCTCCATTTCTAATATTCCATGCATTACTTCATCCATAGTTTTCAGATGAAATTGTGGGAAAATAACCTTAATGAATGCATCTTCCATTAATCTCAGGTGGCTATTCACTTACATCCTGTAATCCAGCAAAATAATCCCGAAACTTTCGCGTTTCTCTATTTTACTCCTTAATTATAATTAGATCGCTTTTCTCCATTTCTAATATTCCATGCATTACTTCATCCATAGTTTTCAGATGAAATTGTGGGAAAATAACCTTAATGAATGCATCTTCCATTAATCTCAGGTGGCTATTCACTTACATCCTGTAATCCAGCAAAATAATCCCGAAATTTCGCGTTTCTCTATATTACTCCTTAATTATAATTAGATTGCTTTTCTACATTTCTAATATTCCATGCATTACTTCATCCATAGTTTTCAGATGAAATTGTGGGAAAATAACCTTAATGTATGCATCTTCCATTAATCTCAGGTGGCTATTCACTTACATCCTGTAATCCAGCAAAATAATCCCGAAACTTTCGCGTTTCTCTATTTTACTCCTTAATTATAATTAGATCGCTTTTCTACATTTCTAATATTCCATGCATTACTTCATCCATAGTTTTCAGATGAAATTGTGGGAAAATAACCTTAATGTATGCATCTTCCATTAATCTCAGGTGGCTATTCACTTACATCCTGTAATCCAGCAAAATATTCCCGAAACTTTCGCGTTTCTCTATTTTACTCCTTAATTATAATTAGGTCGCTTTTCTCCATTTCTAATATTCCATGCATTACTTCATCCATAGTTTTCAGATGAAATTGTGGGAAAATAACCTTAATGAATGCATCTTCCATTAATCTCAGGTGGCTATTCACTTACATCCTGTAATCCAGCACAATAATCCCGAAACTTTCGCGTTTCTCTATTTTTCTCCTTAATTATAATTAGATCGCTTTTCTCCATTTCTAATATTCCATGCATTACTTCATCCATAGTTTTCAGATGAAATTGTGGGAAAATAACCTTAATGAATGCATCTTCCATTAATCTCAGGTGGCTATTCACTTACATCCTGTAATCCAGCAAAATAATCCCGAAACTTTCGCGTTTCTCTATTTTACTCCTTAATTATAATTAGATCGCTTTTCTCCATTTCTAATATTCCATGCATTACTTCATCCATAGTTTTCAGATGAAATTGTGGGAAAATAACCTTAATGAATGCATCTTCCATTAATCTCAGGTGGCTATTCACTTACATCCTGTAATCCAGCAAAACAATCCCGAAACTTTCGCGTTTCTCTATTTTACTCCTTAATTATAATTAGATCGCTTTTCTCCATTTCTAATATTCCATGCATTACTTCATCCATAGTTTTCAGATGAAATTGTGGGAAAATAACCTTAATGTATGCATCATCCATTAATCTCAGGTGGCTATTCACTTACATCCTGTAATCCAGCAAAATATTCCCGAAACTTTCGCGTTTCTCTATTTTACTCCTTAATTATAATTAGATCGCTTTTCTCCATTTCTAATATTCCATGCATTACTTCATCCATAGTTTTCAGATGAAATTGTGGGAAAATAACCTTAATGAATGCATCTTCCATTAATCTCAGGTGGCTATTCACTTACATCCTGTAATCCAGCAAAATAATCCCGAAACTTTCGCGTTTCTCTATTTTACTCCTTAATTATAATTAGGTCGCTTTTCTCCATTTCTAATATTCCATGCATTACTTCATCCATAGTTTTCAGATGAAATTGTGGGAAAATAACCTTAATGAATGCATCTTCCATTAATCTCAGGTGGCTATTCACTTACATCCTGTAATCCAGCAGAATAATCCTGAAACTTTCGCGTTTCTCTATTTTACTCCTTAATTATAATTAGGTCGTTTTTCTCCATTTCTAATATTCCATGCATTACTTCATCCATAGTTTTCAGATGAAATTGTGGGAAAATAACCTTAATGAATGCATCTTCCATTAATCTCAGGTGGCTATTCACTTACATCCTGTAATCCAGCAAAATATTCCCGAAACTTTCGCGTTTCTCTATTTTACTCCTTAATTATAATTAGGTCGCTTTTCTCCATTTCTAATATTCCATGCATTACTTCATCCATAGTTTTCAGATGAAATTGTGGGAAAATAACCTTAATGTATGCATCTTCCATTAATCTCAGGTGGCTATTCACTTACATCCTGTAATCCAGCAAAATAATCCCGAAACTTTCGCGTTTCTCTATTTTACTCCTTAATTATAATTAGATCGCTTTTCTCCATTTCTAATATTCCATGCATTACTTCATCCATAGTTTTCAGATGAAATTGTGGGAAAATAACCTTAATGAATGCATCTTCCATTAATCTCAGGTGGCTATTCACTTACATCCTGTAATCCAGCAAAATATTCCCGAAACTTTCGCGTTTCTCTATTTTACTCCTTAATTATAATTAGATCGCTTTTCTCCATTTCTAATATTCCATGCATTACTTCATCCATAGTTTTCAGATGAAATTGTGGGAAAATAACCTTAATGAATGCATCTTCCATTAATCTCAGGTGGCTATTCACTTACATCCTGTAATCCAGCAAAATAATCCCGAAACTTTCGCGTTTCTCTATTTTACTCCTTAATTATAATTAGGTCGCTTTTCTCCATTTCTAATATTCCATGCATTACTTCATCCATAGTTTTCAGATGAAATTGTGGGAAAATAACCTTAATGAATGCATCTTCCATTAATCTCAGGTGGCTATTCACTTACATCCTGTAATCCAGCAAAATATTCCCGAAACGTTCGCGTTTCTCTATTTTACTCCTTAATTATAATTAGATCGCTTTTCTCCATTTCTAATATTCCATGCATTACTTCATCCATAGTTTTCAGATGAAATTGTGGGAAAATAACCTTAATGAATGCATCTTCCATTAATCTCAGGTGGCTATTCACTTACATCCTGTAATCCAGCAAAATATTCCCGAAACGTTCGCGTTTCTCTATTTTACTCCTTAATTATAATTAGATCGCTTTTCTCCATTTCTAATATTCCATGCATTACTTCATCCATAGTTTTCAGATGAAATTTGGGAAAATAACCTTAATGAATGCATCTTCCATTAATCTCAGGTGGCTATTCACTTACATCCTGTAATCCAGCAAAATATTCCCGAAACGTTCGCGTTTCTCTATTTTACTCCTTAATTATAATTAGATCGCTTTTCTCCATTTCTAATATTCAATGCATTACTTCATCCATAGTTTTCAGATGAAATTGTGGGAAAATAACCTTAATGAATGCATCTTCCATTAATCTCAGGTGGCTATTCACTTACATCCTGTAATCCAGCAAAATATTCCCGAAACTTTCGCGTTTCTCTATTTTACTCCTTAATTATAATTAGATCGCTTTTCTCCATTTCTAATATTCCATGCATTACTTCATCCATAGTTTTCAGATGAAATTGTGGGAAAATAACCTTAATGAATGCATCTTCCATTAATCTCAGGTGGCTATTCACTTACATCCTGTAATCCAGCAAAATAATGCCGAAACTTTCGCGTTTCTCTATTTTACTCCTTAATTATAATTAGATCGCTTTTCTCCATTTCTAATATTCCATGCATTACTTCATCCATAGTTTTCAGATGAAATTGTGGGAAAATAACCTTAATGAATGCATCTTCCATTAATCTCAGGTGGCTATTCACTTACATCCTGTAATCCAGCAAAATATTCCCGAAACTTTCGCGTTTCTCTATTTTACTCCTTAATTATAATTAGATCGCTTTTCTCCATTTCTAATATTCCATGCATTACTTCATCCATAGTTTTCAGATGAAATTGTGGGAAAATAACCTTAATGAATGCATCTTCCATTAATCTCAGGTGGCTATTCACTTACATCCTGTAATCCAGCAAAATAATCCCGAAACTTTCGCGTTTCTCTATTTTACTCCTTAATTATAATTAGATCGCTTTTCTCCATTTCTAATATTCCATGCATTACTTCATCGATAGTTTTCAGATGAAATTGTGGGAAAATAACCTTAATGAATGCATCTTCCATTAATCTCAGGTGGCTATTCACTTACATCCTGTAATCCAGCAAAATAATCCCGAAACTTTTGCGTTTCTCTATTTTACTCCTTAATTATAATTAGGTCGCTTTTCTCCATTTCTAATATTCCATGCATTATTCATCCATAGTTTTCAGATGAAATTGTGGGAAAATAACCTTAATGAATGCATCTTCCATTAATCTCAGGTGGCTATTCACTTACATCCTGTAATCCAGCAAAATAATCCCGAAACTTTCGCGTTTCTCTATTTTACTCCTTAATTATAATTAGATCGCTTTTCTACATTTCTAATATTCCATGCATTACTTCATCCATAGTTTTCAGATGAAATTGTGGGAAAATAACCTTAATGAATGCATCTTCCATTAATCTCAGGTGGCTATTCACTTACATCCTGTAATCCAGCAAAATATTCCCGAAACGTTCCCGTTTCTCTATTTTACTCCTTAATTATAATTAGATCGCTTTTCTCCATTTCTAATATTCCATGCATTACTTCATCCATAGTTTTCAGATGAAATTGTGGGAAAATAACCTTAATGAATGCATCTTCCATTAATCTCAGGTGGCTATTCACTTACATCCTGTAATCCAGCAAAATATTCCAGAAACGTTCGCGTTTCTCTATTTTACTCCTTAATTATAATTAGATCGCTTTTCTCCATTTCTAATATTCCATGCATTACTTCATCCATAGTTTTCAGATGAAATTGTGGGAAAATAACCTTAATGAATGCATCTTCCATTAATCTCAGGTGGCTATTCACTTACATCCTGTAATCCAGCAAAATAATCCCGAAACTTTCGCGTTTCTCTATTTTACTCCTTAATTATAATTAGATCGCTTTTCTACATTTCTAATATTCCATGCATTACTTCATCCATAGTTTTCAGATGAAATTGTGGGAAAATAACCTTAATGAATGCATCTTCCATTAATCTCAGGTGGCTATTCACTTACATCCTGTTATCCAGCAAAATAATCCCGAAACTTTCGCGTTTCTCTATTTTACTCCTTAATTATAATTAGATCGCTTTTCTCCATTTCTAATATTCCATGCATTACTTCATCCATAGTTTTCAGATGAAATTGTGGGAAAATAACCTTAATGAATGCATCTTCCATTAATCTCAGGTGGCTATTCACTTACATCCTGTAATCCAGCAAAATATTCCCGAAACGTTCGCGTTTCTCTATTTTACTCCTTAATTATAATTAGATCGCTTTTCTCCATTTCTAATATTCCATGCATTACTTCATCCATAGTTTTCAGATGAAATTGTGGGAAAATAACCTTAATGAATGCATCTTCCATTAATCTCAGGTGGCTATTCACTTACATCCTGTAATCCAGCAAAATATTCCCGAAACGTTCGCGTTTCTCTATTTTACTCCTTAATTATAATTAGATCGCTTTTCTCCATTTCTAATATTCCATGCATTACTTCATCCATAGTTTTCAGATGAAATTGTGGGAAAATAACCTTAATGAATGCATCTTCCATTAATCTCAGGTGGCTATTCACTTACATCCTGTAATCCAGCAAAATATTCCCGAAACGTTCGCGTTTCTCTATTTTACTCCTTAATTATAATTAGATCGCTTTTCTCCATTTCTAATATTCAATGCATTACTTCATCCATAGTTTTCAGATGAAATTGTGGGAAAATAACCTTAATGAATGCATCTTCCATTAATCTCAGGTGGCTATTCACTTACATCCTGTAATCCAGCAAAATATTCCCGAAACTTTCGCGTTTCTCTATTTTACTCCTTAATTATAATTAGATCGCTTTTCTCCATTTCTAATATTCCATGCATTACTTCATCCATAGTTTTCAGATGAAATTGTGGGAAAATAACCTTAATGAATGCATCTTCCATTAATCTCAGGTGGCTATTCACTTACATCCTGTAATCCAGCAAAATAATCCCGAAACTTTCGCGTTTCTCTATTTTACTCCTTAATTATAATTAGATCGCTTTTCTCCATTTCTAATATTCCATGCATTACTTCATCCATAGTTTTCAGATGAAATTGTGGGAAAATAACCTTAATGAATGCATCTTCCATTAATCTCAGGTGGCTATTCACTTACATCCTGTAATCCAGCAAAATAATCCCGAAACTTTTGCGTTTCACTATTTTACTCCATAATTATAATTAGGTCGCTTTTCTCCATTTCTAATATTCCATGCATTACTTCATCCATAGTTTTCAGATGAAATTGTGGGAAAATAACCTTAATGAATGCATCTTCAATTAATCTCAGGTGGCTATTCACTTACATCCTGTAATCCAGCAAAATATTCCCGAAACGTTCGCGTTTCTCTATTTTACTCGTTAATTATAATTAGATCGCTTTTCTCCATTTCTAATATTCCATGCATTACTTCATCCATAGTTTTCAGATGAAATTGTGGGAAAATAACCTTAATGAATGCATCTTCCATTAATCTCAGGTGGCTATTCACTTACATCCTGTAATCCAGCAAAATATTCCCGAAACGTTCGCGTTTCTCTATTTTACTCCTTAATTATAATTAGATCGCTTTTCTCCATTTCTAATATTCCATGCATTACTTCATCCATAGTTTTCAGATGAAATTGTGGGAAAATAACCTTAATGAATGCATCTTCCATTAATCTCAGGTGGCTATTCACATACATCCTGTAATACAGCAAAATAATCCCGAAACTTTCGCGTTTCTCTATTTTACTCCTTAATTATAATTAGATCGCTTTTCTACATTTCTAATATTCCATGCATTACTTCATCCATAGTTTTCAGATGAAATTGTGGGAAAATAACCTTAATGAATGCATCTTCCATTAATCACAGGTGGCTATTCACTTACATCCTGTAATCCAGCAAAATAATCCCGAAACTTTCGCGTTTCTCTATTTTACTCCTTAATTATAATTAGATCGCTTTTCTCCATTTCTAATATTCCATGCATTACTTCATCCATAGTTTTCAGATGAAATTGTGGGAAAATAACCTTAATGAATGCATCTTCCATTAATCTCAGGTGGCTATTCACTTACATCCTGTAATGCAGCAAAATAATCCCGAAACTTTCGCGTTTCTCTATTTTACTTCTTAATTATAATTAGATCGCTTTTCTCCATTTCTAATATTCCATGCATTACTTCATCCATAGTTTTCAGATGAAATTTTGGGAAAATAACCTTAATGAATGCATCTTCCATTAATCTCAGGTGGCTATTCACTTACATCCTGTAATCCAGCAAAATATTCCCGAAACTTTCGCGTTTCTCTATTTTACTCCTTAATTATAATTAGATCGCTTTTCTCCATTTCTAATATTCCATGCATTACTTCATCCATAGTTTTCAGATGAAATTGTGGGAAAATAACCTTAATGAATATATCTTCCATTAATCTCAGGTGGCTATTCACTTACATCCTGTAATCCAGCAAAATAATCCCGAAACTTTCGCGTTTCTCTATTTTACTCCTTAATTATAATTAGATCGCTTTTCTCCATTTCTAATATTCCATGCATTACTTCATCCATAGTTTTCAGATGAAATTGTGGGAAAATAACCTTAATGAATGCATCTTCCATTAATCTCAGGTGGCTATTCACTTACATCCTGTAATCCAGCAAAATAATCCCGAAACTTTCGCGTTTCTCTATTTTACTCCTTAATTATAATTAGATCGCTTTTCTCCATTTCTAATATTCCATGCATTACTTCATCCATAGTTTTCAGATGAAATTGTGGGAAAATAACCTTAATGAATGCATCTTCCATTAATCTCAGGTGGCTATTCACTTACATCCTGTAATCCAGCAAAATATTCCCGAAACTTTCGCGTTTCTCTATTTTACTCCTTAATTATAATTAGATCGCTTTTCTCCATTTCTAATATTCCATGCATTACTTCATCCATAGTTTTCAGATGAAATTGTGGGAAAATAACCTTAATGAATGCATCTTCCATTAATCTCAGGTGGCTATTCACTTACATCCTGTAATCCAGCAAAATAATCCCGAAACTTTCGCGTTTCTCTATTTTACTCCTTAATTATAATTAGATCGCTTTTCTCCATTTCTAATATTCCATGCATTACTTCATCGATAGTTTTCAGATGAAATTGTGGGAAAATAACCTTAATGAATGCATCTTCCATTAATCTCAGGTGGCTATTCACTTACATCCTGTAATCCAGCAAAATAATCCCGAAACTTTTGCGTTTCTCTATTTTACTCCTTAATTATAATTAGGTCGCTTTTCTCCATTTCTAATATTCCATGCATTATTCATCCATAGTTTTCAGATGAAATTGTGGGAAAATAACCTTAATGAATGCATCTTCCATTAATCTCAGGTGGCTATTCACTTACATCCTGTAATCCAGCAAAATAATCCCGAAACTTTCGCGTTTCTCTATTTTACTCCTTAATTATAATTAGATCGCTTTTCTACATTTCTAATATTCCATGCATTACTTCATCCATAGTTTTCAGATGAAATTGTGGGAAAATAACCTTAATGAATGCATCTTCCATTAATCTCAGGTGGCTATTCACTTACATCCTGTAATCCAGCAAAATATTCCCGAAACGTTCCCGTTTCTCTATTTTACTCCTTAATTATAATTAGATCGCTTTTCTCCATTTCTAATATTCCATGCATTACTTCATCCATAGTTTTCAGATGAAATTGTGGGAAAATAACCTTAATGAATGCATCTTCCATTAATCTCAGGTGGCTATTCACTTACATCCTGTAATCCAGCAAAATATTCCAGAAACGTTCGCGTTTCTCTATTTTACTCCTTAATTATAATTAGATCGCTTTTCTCCATTTCTAATATTCCATGCATTACTTCATCCATAGTTTTCAGATGAAATTGTGGGAAAATAACCTTAATGAATGCATCTTCCATTAATCTCAGGTGGCTATTCACTTACATCCTGTAATCCAGCAAAATAATCCCGAAACTTTCGCGTTTCTCTATTTTACTCCTTAATTATAATTAGATCGCTTTTCTACATTTCTAATATTCCATGCATTACTTCATCCATAGTTTTCAGATGAAATTGTGGGAAAATAACCTTAATGAATGCATCTTCCATTAATCTCAGGTGGCTATTCACTTACATCCTGTTATCCAGCAAAATAATCCCGAAACTTTCGCGTTTCTCTATTTTACTCCTTAATTATAATTAGATCGCTTTTCTCCATTTCTAATATTCCATGCATTACTTCATCCATAGTTTTCAGATGAAATTGTGGGAAAATAACCTTAATGAATGCATCTTCCATTAATCTCAGGTGGCTATTCACTTACATCCTGTAATCCAGCAAAATAATCCCGAAACTTTCGCGTTTCTCTATTTTACTCCTTAATTATAATTAGATCGCTTTTCTCCATTTCTAATATTCCATGCATTACTTCATCCATAGTTTTCAGATGAAATTGTGGGAAAATAACCTTAATGAATGCATCTTCCATTAATCTCAGGTGGCTATTCACTTACATCCTGTAATCCAGCAAAATAATCCCGAAACATTCGCGTTTTTCTATTTTACTCCTTAATTATAATTAGTTCGCTTTTCTCCATTTCTAATATTCCATGCATTACTTCATCCATAGTTTTCAGATGAAATTGTGGGAAAATAACCTTAATGAATGCATCTTCCATTAATCTCAGGTGGCTATTCACTTACATCCTGTAATCCAGCAAAATAATCCCGAAACTTTCGCGTTTCTCTATTTTACTCCTTAATTATAATTAGATCGCTTTTCTCCATTTCTAATATTCCATGCATTACTTCATCCATAGTTTTCAGATGAAATTGTGGGAAAATAACCTTAATGAATGCATCTTCCATTAATCTCAGGTGGCTATTCACTTACATCCTGTAATCCAGCAAAATATTCCCGAAACTTTCGCGTTTCTCTATTTTACTCCTTAATTATAATTAGATCGCTTTTCTCCGTTTCTAATATTCCATGCATTACTTCATCCATAGTTTTCAGATGAAATTGTGGGAAAATAACCTTAATGAATGCATCTTCCATTAATCTCAGGTGGCTATTCACATACATCCTGTAATACAGCAAAATAATCCCGAAACTTTCGCGTTTCTCTATTTTACTCCTTAATTATAATTAGATCGCTTTTCTCCATTTCTAATGTTCCATGCATTACTTCATCCATAGTTTTCAGATGAAATTGTGGGAAAATAACCTTAATGAATGCATCTTCAATTAATCTCAGGTGGCTATTCACATACATCCTGTAATCCAGCAAAATATTCCCGAAACATTCGCGTTTCTCTATTTTACTCCTTAACTATAATTAGATCGCTTTTCTCCATTTCTAATATTCCATGCATTACTTCATCCATAGTTGTCAGATGAAATTGTGGGAAAATAACCTTAATGAATGCATCTTCCATTAATCTCAGGTGGCTATTCACTTACATCCTGTAATCCAGCAAATTAATCCCGAAACTTTCGCGTTTCTCTATTTTAATCCTTAATTATAATTAGAT